>CAUYPK010022482.1:0-121534 GCA_963574355.1 Loris lydekkerianus
AGGAGCTTACAGTCCTTATCTGGAAATCAAGCATAGCCTTGTTTAGAATTACAAGCTTCACTGATTCTTATATCTTTAAAATTTTTATTTGTTTTTTGCTTTTAAAAAATCAATGTATTGGTTAATATTTTTCTTTTTCTACAGATAATGGAAAACCCCAAATCAACTGATTTAAATAGGTGGGAATAATATCCTACATCATAAACAGTTTTTAAAAAGCTGCTCTTATTTTGGTAAATTCATTAACTATATAAATAAAACTATCAAATTTATTCTTCCTATTTTTTTCATTTCATCACCATCATGTTTTGGCCCAGACTCTGTTATGATAGTAAGCGCAGATATCACACTCAGACACAGCAATGATCACTAAAGACACTTTTTTCTCACTTGTCTTATATCTTGAGATCAGGAAGATATTTTTCTGGGAGGAAAAAAACTCACAGCAGATTTTCTGCAATTCTTGAGCAGCCATTTATGCCTTAAATGGCTTCAAAAATTCTTGATCTGTCCTCTCAGGCTAGTAGAAAGTTATTTTTTTCATGGAGTCTATACCCACATAAAGGAAGGTTGGAAAATTAAACAAAATCAGAGTTTTAATATTAAGCAGAAAAGGCAATTGTCAAATGTGGCTGAGTAGCATATTGTGAGACAATTCCCTTGGGACTCAACAATCACACGCAGCTCTACATTTTACACAAGGCACTTTAAAACTGCACCTGTCTACATAAAATGTTTTAACTTAGTCTGCAAAGAAACACAACCCTAGTCTCATCCAGGTATAAAATTCATCCCAAAGGCCTCTGCTTTCTTCATTAATAACAGTCTCTATGTCGTCATCACCTCTTAATAAGAAGCAAAGTTTCTTATTGTTCTGCTACTCCTTGCACATAATTATGTGCTAAGCTGCAAAAGTAAAACATAAACTGTAATATAATTTTATCTTTAAAAGCCTGCAGTACCATGCCATATTACAGGTGTATTTTTAAATTAATTAATATTACACTAATTAACAGATACTAAAAATGTATTGGATGCCTTCAATACATTTCTATTAGGCAGTGTTGGAAAGAGATTGGTTAACATAAGATCACATAAGATAAGCCTATTTATACATCTATTTACTCTCTAGAGGTTATATTCTAATAGCATGAACACTGAAATAAAGCCTTCAAAATGCTAAAGAAAATAAAACAGAAATCTTTGATCTATCCTACTAAATTATCACATGCTAATGAAAGAAAAAATATGATATACAAAGATTATTATTGAAAATTGAGTTTAATTTGTAGAAAGATATTTACTAATGTAACATGAACTCAGAAAAATTCTTTAATGATTTATAGCATCAATACTTCAAATCGCTTCAGATTAATATATGAATTATTAAAATAACATACATTGAAAATAAAGATATCAATTAATAAAAATATAAAAATTGTATGTATTCTCATGAATATTTTCATGTTTTTGCTCATCTCTTCTCTTTGCTCACCCCATCCAACAATAACAGAATACAAATTTTTCAACTGTACATGAAACATCTGCCATGATAGATTATGCTTGGGTTTGGAGTTTTTGAAAGTATTATAGTTATGCAAAATACGTTCTATGATCACAACATAACTAAATAAAAAAAACCCAAAAAAACAGAACCTCAAAACTACTTGTAAATTTAATAATACAGCCTTAACTAACAAAGAAAAAGAGGCAATCACAAGGAAAATTAGCGATATTTTGGTTTGATAAGTATGAAAACACGTCATATCAAAATTGTCAAATACAGTGAAAGTAGTATTTAATGAGAAATTTATAGCATGAGATAGTTATATTAGAAAAAAGAAATTTTTCAAAGCCATGATATAAACTTCATTGCTTAGATTTAATATATAGTCCAAAAAAATAGGGGGGAAAAAACCCAAAAACTAAATCTAAAGCAAGAAAGAAAGGAAAAATATAATGATAATAGAAGAAATTAATGAAAGATGAAAACAATAAGAAAAAATACTGCAAATTTGTGAATACAAAATGATTTTTGAATCGATATTGTCACATCTTTATAAAGCTTTATCAGGAAAATTACAAGAGGGAATATTGAAATTACAATTATTAGGAATAAAAAAAGGATATCACTTAACCATCTAAAGATCATAAAAGTAGGATAAGAGACTATTATTACAAACAAGTCTACATCCATAATTTTGAAAACTTAGATGAAATAAACAAGTTTTCCAAAGGGGAGAAAATTGTTAAAGGTTATAGATTATCTGAATATTATATTTATTAAAGAAATTTTATTAATATTGAAAATATATAAAGAAAAAAATTGTCTTGACTTATAAATTATATCAAAAAATTATGAAAATATAAATAAAATTGTCACAGAATCTGCCAGATAATTAGAAGAGTGAGGAACACTGTCCAGTTATTTTATGAAGCCAGGCTTACTATAAAACTAAAATTAAACGGATGTATTTCAAATGCATATTGTGAATGCTAATAGATGCAAAAACCTTCAACAAAGTATTATAAAATTGAATATAAACAAAACAAAGTAGAACAAGACAAAAAAATTACAAACTAGTTGAAAAATTTTCAGGAAGGTAAGCTTGATTCATCTTTCAAAAGAACAATGTGATTCATCATACCAAAATACTAAAAAAAAAAAAGTGATTATCTCAATAAATACAAAAATATATTTGAAAATTTAATTCTCAATAAACTAGGAATGGAAGGGAACATTCTTAGCATGAATAAACAGCATCTACAAAAGAAATCAAGAGCTGATAACATAATCAATGAGAATGAAAACAAATTAAAAAAAAAAAAAAACAACTAAATGGTTTCCTCTAAAGGTAGAGAGATGTTAAGGATATTTGTTGTTTTAACTATTCAATATTATACTAGATATTTTAGCCAGATCAAAAATGCAAGAAAAATAAATAAATTAAAAACATGCAGGTGGAAATAAGAAATTAAACTAATCAGCTATCTCTGTTCCCATATGATATTTATTATTATTATTATTACTATTATTATTATTATTTTGAGACAGAGTCTCACCATGTTGCCCTCAGTAGAGTGCCCTGGCATCACAGCTTACAGCAACCTCAAACTCTTGAGTTTAAGCCATTCTCTTGCCTTAGCCTCCTTAGTTATGACAACTTATAAAACACTTATTAAATAAATAGTTGGGTTAGAAGCTCCCACCACATGCCTAACTATTTTTTTGCTGTAGTTGTCATTGTTTAGCAGGACTGATGAGTTTGAACCCGCCAGCCCAGGTGCATGTGATCAGCACCCTAACCATTGAGCTATGGGTGCTGAGCCTACAAATGATATTATTATCTGCATGAGATACCAAAGAATCCACAAAAAAGCTACTGGAGATGCCAAGTATGCTTATAAAAATCGTAAGATACAAAGTACATATATAAATGCTATCAGTTTTGTACTTTCTAGTAATTGAAAATTGCTAATTGATATTTTGTCAAATAATTAAAACAATAAGAATCCAGATAAATAATAGTTAGATATAAATATAACAACACAAGATATTTATGACACAACTTATAAAACACTTATTAAATAAATAAAATAAGGCCTAAATACATTGTGCTATAACCTTGTTCACATATCGGAAGACTTAACATTGTAAACAATTGAGCTACAGAGGCAATGTCATCACAATCGCAACTCTAATAGAATTTATAATCTTTGTTTTAGAAATTGATGAGCTAATTCTAAAATTTGAATGTAAAAAATCAGGGACTAGAATGACCAAAATAATTTTGAAAAATGAAAATATAGTTGAAAGACTCATATACCTCATTTCAACAAAGCTACAGTAATCAAGACAAAGTAGTATTCATAAAAGGTTAAGCAGAAATTCATCCGACTCAATGTGAAAACCACAAGGATGAAGAACTTTGTAATGATCCACTTTCACTCAATAAATAATAAATACATTTTCTTTTCCCTGTGATTTTCCTAATAACATTTTCTTTTCTCTAACCTATTCTATTGTAAAAATGCAGCATAAAACACAGATACTGTACAAAGTATGCATTGAGTCTTTTATATTGTTGGCGAGGTTTCTGGTCAACAGTAGGATATCAGTCAAGATGTTTTAGGGGATGAAACATGGATATTGACTGTGCAGGGGTTGGTCCCCTGCATTTCCACACTACTGGTGGATCAACTGTACTTAATTTAAAATTATGAACTATTTACATACTTTTAAAATGAAGTATTACACTTTTAAATACAATTGTGTTTAGAAAACTTTTCCCCAGAATACTAAATAAGAATTTATTGAATAGTTATGTGATTAGCCATTTTCCTTGAATTAGTTATAGATTATGGTATCCTAACAATCTTATTCTAAATGTTTCTAATGCTGGTTTATAAAGAAAAAGTGATTAATTCAGCTATATACCATTTATACTGAGACCAACTGCTCAACTGTACTTCATTAACCACAGTACCTACAATGGGATAAGCTGTTGTTCTTATAGAATACAGCATGAAAAATTGCAGTAATGAACCGTAACATTGTATTGTCATGCCAATTTTTGTTCCCAATATCTTGATAAAAACTTGCTTCGTCATACCCTAATCTTTGTAATTGTTTTGAGAATATACATGGGGGGGGCATGAGACTGCAGTACGCTGTTAAATAATGTGAAAGCAGCCTTGCTTTTTTTTTTCTGAATATTCTTGAATTTAGTACATAATAGAACTACTTTTTATAAAACATTGGTAATTTTTCAAATAATTCTGCCCATAAAATCAAATTCAATTATGCACAATCCTAAAACAACAGTAAATTTTAAGGCTTGAAAAATATAGTCATTATCTAAGTTTCTTCTTCTCAAAATGCCTTTCCTCAGCATGCCAAAGGAAATGAATTATTTTGAATGGAAAAAAGAAAAAGCTGCTCATAAAAGGACTGGGAGGAAAACTAACTAGATGTCTGATTTATCAAATAAACTGATTATCGGGAGTGAATGGTCCACAGGCAACTTTGGAGGAGACACAGATTTTATGAAGACATTATTATTGCTTCAGGGTATTTGAATGAAACAGAAGCTGAGAGTAAGCTAATCCAAACAGGTTATGAAACATGAAAAATGAAAGGTTCAATAGATAATATTAAAGTTAGACATATTTCTTATTAAATTCATAAATACTTATATGGTATAGAAATAAGCACTAAAATCAGAGCTGGGGGTGGGGGGCTCTATTCACCAAAAAAAAAAGAAAAAAAAAAAAAAAAAAAAAAGGGACAGGCCAAATGGGGTTATGGACCTTTGAATATGTATTTTCTGAGTTTACATTCAGCAATTTGGAAACACTGAGTATAATACATTAATCATAACAAAATGATAGGGGCCACCACCAAGATGATAGTGATAGAAAGGCTCTTTTTATTGCAACTAGTTACTGTATCTCAGAGCATCATTTCATAGCTTTGAAAGAACCAAGATCATCAGCCAGGTGCAGTGACTTAGACCCGTAATCCTAGCACTCAGGGAGGCCAACGTGGGTGGATTGCTTGAGCTCACAAGTTCAAGACCAGCCAGAGCAAAAGCAATATCCCAACTCTACTAAAAATAGAAAAACTGAATCAAGATGATTGCTTGAGCCCAAGAGTTGGAAGTTGCTGTGAGCTATGATGTTATGGCACTCTAACTCTACTCAGGGCAACAGCTTGAGACTTTGTCTCAAAAAAAAAAAAAAAAAAAAAGAAAAAAGAAAGAAAGAAAGAAAGAGAAAAAAAGAAAAAATAAAGAACCAAAATTATCCTTCCAAATTAAATCACTATTTGCTGGTGAAGTATTTTTCCAAAGAAAAGGGTGCAGTTCTCATTTGATTCTATAGTATAACTGTGTCAAAAGTCATAGGGTTAAGAAATTAAGGAATTAATTAGTTTTCTGAGTCTATAAATATATACTTGTTACCAGGTATTCTCTGAACCATATGTTATATTGGTTGCCCCAATAAAATTGTAAAACCACCTATGAAGAAAATATGATGATTTTATTTGAGAAAAATATGAGCTTAACTGTTTCCTTTTTCAATTGCCATGTTAAGAATATAGTTTGATATTATAATTATTTGAAGATTGTTTAATGAATCAAATTAGGCAATATATAAATTTAATTTTGTAAGACATTTTTATAAAAAAATTTTCCTTGTATAAAAGTTGATAATATTATATATTAACATTATATTCTGTCAAACATAAACTTAGAGTTGTATTTAAATAATTTTAAAAGTTTTTAATATAAATATGAGAATAGCCTTTAAATATATATGATATTAAGATAACATGATTTGTAAGATATATTTAATCAAATTTATAATCTTTAAATATATGTTACATTAGATTTTCATTTCACTTGCATTTGTATTAATCAAATTTAACAATACTTTTCTGCCCAAATACATATATAGATAGAAAGAAAAGACAGGGGAAAAAACAGAATGTAAGATAAGCATGTATACTGGTAGCAATAGATACATCAATCAAGAATAACAGCATCAGCACAGGTAGACAAAACGTGATTGAATTTATTTAAAATTTTCCAAAATATTTGCAAAGAAAACTGTATTCATTGCTAGATTACCAGGCAGGTGGGAAGTGATAGATACCATCCTTGACTTTTTTGGAGAAAAATTTAAATGTGTATTTAAAGCTAAAAAACAACGATAATAGAATTGAAAGTTTCATAAAATATCTACACTTTTTAATATACAAATTACCCAAAACCAAAATAGAGATTTTCTTTCAGTGTTAGTAAGTCAACATCCTATTCATAATATAGCCTTTACAATTTAAACAACTGGCCACCAAGGTGTTGCCTGATATTCTGGGGTATGGTACCATAAAACAAAGTCATCTTTGATTGCTGTTGCTGTAAAGATGGACTATTTAAAAGGGGCAGTAACTATCTCACCTGATTGAACAGAAAAATAATTTGGGGTGGGGTGGGGTGGCTCATGCCTGTAACTCTAGCACTCTGAGAGGCTGAGATGGGTAAATCACTTGAACTCAAGAGGTCATGATTAACCTGAGCAAGAGCAAGACCCTGTCTCTAAAAAAGAAGTAGCTAGGCATTGTGGCAGGAGCCTGTAGTCCCAGCTACTTGGGAAGCTGAGGCAGGAGGATCACTTGAGCCCAAGAGTTTGAGGTTGTTGTGAGGTATGACAACACGGCACTCTATGGGGGTGACAATGAAACTCTGACGAAGGAAGGAAGGAAGGAAGGAAGGAAGGAAGGAAGGAAGGAAGGAAGGAAGGAAGGAAGGAAGGAAGGAAGGTTGGTTGGCATCCTTGCCACCATGAAAAATCTGTTCATTAGCCTAATGAGGATGAAACATACTTATGGTGACAGAGGAGACTGAAATGTCAAGCAGGCAATATTATCCACTGGACTGGATTTTAGTTAGATAAAAATGGAAAGTGGAATAGTCCAACATATTGTCATGAACACATCATCCAAATCTCCTAATTAGCAACATTTTCACAAACTTATTTCATCAGACTCATGTGTATAGCATACTCCCTATTTTTATTAAGTATTTTTCAAAATGTGGTCTAAGAACTCTGGGGATTAGCTTGATCTTTTAAGAGTCAGAAAGCCTTCTCTTTTCCATATGTATCTACATATATGCACACATATATATGTATACACACACACACACATATATGTTGGTGAGATACATTACCTCATTGTACATCATTATGTTGTATGATGTACAAATAGTCCATTTTTTGCAATAAATTTTAGTCAGTTCTTACTTTTTTCTGAAAAATCTCTAATGCTTCGAAATAGTTCTATAGCAGGACTTTCAAACTTTATCATACATCAGAATCATTAGGAGTATTTGTATATTAGTCAGAGTTCAGTCAAGAAACAGGGATTTATTACAGAAACTTGACCTTACATAATTGTGGACTTTGAAGAGCTTCACTTATGAGGGCTATCTCTATCTCTCTTTTACTAGAAATAAAAACTGAGACATTTTTAATATCTCTTAATCAATTAATCTATAATAACCCCATTTCATGTTTTGTGTTAATATATACTGTATATTTTATGTGCAATAATATAATTTCTTCCAAAATAGAAGTATGACATTATTTAGAATATGTACATATATATGAAAAGATACAAGAAATTCTTATAAATCTATATATATTATAAAGGCAGGACATTGTGATTTGGCAGCATATGTGAACCACAATTTATAGACGTGAACATGGAAATTATTAAAAATTATTTGAATATATATATCATATAACATCAGAAATTAGAAAATAAAAATAAAGCAATAATGAAATTCTACTTAGTTTTCTTTTTATTGCTGTCAAATAAATTACCACAAACTTCATGTTTTGATGCAACAAAAATTTATAATCTCATAATTATTTAATTCAGAAGTTGGAGTTAGATCAACTGACTTCTCTGTTGTGGGTTTCACAGGCTAAAATCAATGTGTTGGCCGGCTGGGCTCTTACTGGGATTCTCTGGGAAGGATCTGCTTCTGATCTCATTCCTGTTGTTGGCTGCAGTCGGTTACTTGTAACTATAGTGCTGGGTTTTCCCTTTCTTTTCTGGCTGTCACCCAGGAGGCCACTTTCAGTCTCCTGGTTCTCTTCCCTCTTCACAATCAGCAGTGTCAGGTCAAGTCTCCCTCAGGCTTAAATTCTCTCCAGTCTCCCTTCTGCCTCATTTCTCCTCCATCTTCCTCTCAGACTTCAACTTATGACTTCCTATTCTGTTATTAAGAGCTCAAGTGATTAAATTAGCTTTCCCCAGATAACCCAGGGCCATCTCCCTATTTTAAGGTCACTATTTAGCAACCCTAATTTCATCTTCCATGATTGAAAAACATAGGAGGGCTTGGTGCCTGTAGAACAGTGGTCACAGCGCCAGCCACATACACCAAGGCTGGCAGGTTGGAACCTGGCCCAGGCCACCTAAAAAAAAAAAAAAAAAAAAAAAAAATGAAAAACTGCAATAAAAAATAGCTGGGCATTGTGGCAGGTGCCTGTAGTCCCAGCTACTTGGGAGGTTGAAGCAAGAGTATCGATTAAGCCCAAGAGTTTGAGGTTACTGTGAGCTGTGACACCACAGCACTCTACTGAGGGTGACATAGTGAGACTTTGTCTCAAAAAAAAAAAAAAAAATAGGAGGCTGGATGCCCATAGTGAGTGGTTAGGGCACTGACCACAAACACAGGGCTGGCATGTTTGACAGCTAAACAACAACAACAACATAGCTAGGCATTTTTGTGGGCACCTGTAGTCCCAGCTACTCAGAAGGCTGAGACAAGAAAATCACTTAAGACCAAGAGTTGCAGGTTGCTGTGAACTATGATGCCACAGCACTCTACTGAGGACAACATAGTGAGACTCTGTCCCCCCTCCCAAAAAAAAGAAAGAAAAACATAGGAAACTAGTAGATGAAATCATCTTAATGTAAATTCTTCCATAACACTTTGCATCAAAACTGTAGCAACAAATAAGAAGCAAGGGGTCACAACAATGTGTTAAAATATACCGTATATACTCGGGTCATACAGGTTATTTGATTCGGTGGGTGCACACCTAATCAAATGCAAGTAGTCTCCAGTCATCTTCTGCCGTCTGCCTGAGGGGGCGGTGCTTCAGCTCAGTCCACAAGTCGCGGCTGAGCTGAAGAGGTAGGCTTGATTACCTTTTAAGCTACCGTTTTCTGCACTTTATTTAAAGTTTTAAAGTTGTTGTTGCTAGTTTACAGTTTTTCTTTAGCAATAAATATTGAAAAGCATTTAACCTACTGATTCCTCAATTATTGTAATTGTTTTGGGTATATATTTTTATTTTTGAAAATTACCAGTGGCTGCTGCATTTTCCACCTTGGCTTATACTCGAGTCACTAAGTTTTCCCAGTTTTTAGGGTAAAATTAAGGGGGTCAGCTTATACTCAGGTCGGCTTATACTCGAGTATATAGGTAACGTTTTTTATGGATTGTATTATCTTCACAGCATACACTTACGTGATTATTGGTATCTTTATCCCAAGGTTATAGTTTTATTTATTGTAAATTAATATTACCTCAGGAGAATAGACTTTAAAGACCTTTGAAATAGAGTATTTGTGCAAGGTTTGAAAGAAAAATGGCAGCATTAAAAACTGTCAGCTTTTACATGTATATTATTTTTGGGAGCATAAACTTACAACACTTAAACTCTTAGGTCATACTTGGCAATAAATGATTTCTTCTCAACAGTGCTCTATAACCTTTCAGAAATTTGCTGACAGGGTGACAATACTCTGAACAGTCTGCTAGACTACTAGAAGTGTCAGAGCTGAGGATATCTGCTTTTTAATTGTCATATTCAAGGTCTAATTATTTTCTCTATATTGGAGCAAGAGAACCATAATGAGGAAGTAAAATCATTAAATACCAGTGAATAAAGGAAGTCTTCTTGAATTCTGCTGTGAATTAGCTTCCCTAGCAGAGCTGTGCCTGTGATAATTTCTATCTAAATGTCTCCTTCTCAGTTCTTTGAGAGGTCATATGAGATATAAAGGAAGACTGTACAACTCTTATAGTTCTTAAAGAGAAGGAAAGACAATGGATTAAAAGGCTATTAGTACATCTAGACTTATAGACTTTTAATGGTTAAGAGTTTATTAACCTCAAAGTGTCAAAGTGTTCTATAAATGAGTAAGATAGTATGCAAGTGAAGCTACATATATGATAAAAGTTGTCATTTGAATAATTGGCCTAGAAATGTATAACACTATAAAGATTCATACTTTTTGAATCCTCATCATGTAGACACTCAGATTTCTTTAAAACCAATTTTGCTGCTTTACATATTATTTATTGTACTGCCTCTCACAATTTGTATTTTCTAAAATTCTCAACTATTTCAGAAAATTACCACTATTATCAAATTCTCTCAAGAGTAGGATTTGCCACTGTAGCTATTAGAAGGCCGAGGAATTACATTTAATTTTGTAAGAGTATGTGCATGTGCACCTGTGTATATATGACCATGATGTTACTATATAGCATACTAGGTAATGGCATGTGATTTGTATGGGTATGTGTTTGTTGATCAGCACTTACCACTTATGAACAAACATAACACATAGCAGTGGTTGAAATAAGTGCTTTCTACATTATCTCATTTATCTTTATAATAATTCTCTGATGGAGGTATTTGTCATGTTTATTAAATAAAAAAATGAGCTTAGTAAGTGGCTTAGTTGTGATTTGAACCTAGGTCTACCTATCTATAAAGACCTTTCATGTAAGTACCTTATGGCCATATTCTTCCTTGGTACTACAAAACACCTCTACAAATTTTCTGGTGTTAATTACAAATAGTTTTATATGGGCTCATAAAGAAAAAAAATGGGAAATCTGAAAAAAATCTGTCCTTATATCAATCTTTGAAAATTCTAAGAGCGAACAGAGATTGGGTTACTTCTGTGTTCACATTCATAATTCTGAATAGGCAAATCTTAGTCACAATAAGTCCCTGGAGTCCAGCCAGGCTGGAAGTCCAGATTTTAGGCTCAGTGGAACTGAACCACATGTGTGTGGGAGAGAAGAGAGCCGGATATTGCCATGGCTGCTCAACAGACAGTATTTCAGAAATTGACTAAAAATAATAGGCAGAATGAACCTGAGCCTATAGAGGAAAAATGAACATCATAGGAATAAGTCACCAGCATTTCAAAAACGTAAACCATAGTCTGGACTTAAGGGGACATCTGGTGAGCAGTGTAAGTGATCATGCCCATACTAGGTCTTCTTATAACTTGAAATGAGTAGTTTAATATGTTCAAGTCCCCATATCCATGCTTGGAAAATTAAAATTGTAGTGTTCTTTCAAAGGGTTGCTGGTGAGGTTGGATGAGATATTGATGAAAAGAACCTTAATATAGTGCGTGGTCTACAATACAGATGATGATGGTGATGATGGTGGTGATGATGATGGTGGTGGTGGTGATGGTGATGATGGTGGTGGTGATGATGGCCATGATGATGATGGCCATGATGATGGTGGTGGTGATGATGAAGGTGATGATGATGGTGGTGATGATGGTGCTGGTGATACAGTGATGGTGATGCTGGTGGTGACAATGATGATGGTGATGATAGTGGTGGTGATGATAGCGATGGTGGTGGTGATGATGATGATGGCCATGATGATGATGGTGGTGATGATGAAGGTGATGGTGATGATGGTGGTGGTGATGGTGATGGTGATGCTGGTGGTGATGGTAGTGATGGTGGTGATGATAGTGGTGGTGATGATAGTGATGGTGATGCTGGTGGTGATGATGATGATGGTGATGGTGGTGGTGGTGATAGTGATGGTGATGGTGATGGTGGTGGTGATGATAGTGATGTTGTGCTTTCTACCCAAACATGCCAAAGACATGGGTCTAGTAGTTCTGAAGCACATCATGGCAGATTTGTTATTACAGTCTTTGCTTGAACCTGTGATTGTGCCAACAAGATGAACCTGATAGATAGCTCCTTATTGCTTGGATATTTTTCTTTGCTTTTTCCAAGAATTTTTTTTGGAGATAAGCATACATTTTAATAATGTTTTACTATCGTAGGAGCTTTTTTTTAGTGTAATACACATATGGGAATGTGCATATGTCTTGTTGGCATAGAGCTTGATGAACATTTTTGTAACCAGCACCCAGGTGAGAAACAGTCACTGTACTCTCCCCCCAGGCAGTGTATCCTGGGCTAATAGATTAGTTTTGCTTGTTTTGAAATTCAAATAGAGACATACAGTTTATATATGTTTTGTTTTGTTTTTATGAGACTGAATCTAGCTCTGTTGCCCTAGGCTAAATGCAGTGGCATCATTGCAGCTCACTGCAAACTCAAACTTCTGGGTTCAAGCACTTCTCCTGCCTCGGCCTCCCAAGTAGGTGGTCCATACAACTTCTTCTAGCTAATTTTGCTATTTTTTACAGAGACAACTTCTCCTAGCTAATTTTGCTATTTTTTAACAGAGACAAGATCTTGCTGGTCTTGAACCCTGGGCCCCAAGCAATCCTCCCACCTTGGCCTCCCAGAGTGCTAGGATTACAAATGTAAGCCCCTGGGCCCAGCCTGTACATGTTTTTTTTTTTTTTTTTTTTTTATATTTTATAACACACACACAAACACACACACAAGCACACAAATATATATTATAAAATAAATAATATATATATATATATAATTTTTATAACATGTTTTTAATTATTGGGAAAAAATTCCTGTAGTCCTTTTGGTATCACCTACACTGGCAAACTTGCACTCCCCAAACCACCAGAAGTGACTGCTGTTGTCTACAAGCCCCAGAGCCGTGATTTTATCTCAAGATGCATGCTCCGGGGCAGATGCATGCTCCGGGGCGACAGCAATTGTTGCTGGGTTCTGCAACCTATTTTAAAGGATCATATGTCTGTTGCTAACTTAGAAAACATTATCAGTGACTTGAGACGCTCTTATTTACAACAAAAGTATTTCTCCCTGTTAGCAATTAGGTAGCAATTTTACGTAGAAATTGCTAGAAATTAGGTAGAAATTTTTCCTGGCCTTTCCTGCTACTTTCGAACAAATCGTCAAGAACATTATCAACAAATCAGGGTTCCCTGCATTTGAATTACAACAGGAATTCTTGCTGGATCTGTAAATAGGGTAAATTCTTGCTTGATCTGTAAAGAGAACTACCTGGTAACTGATTTCCTTGCCAGTCACCTTCAGGACCCTGTACATGTTTTCATCTCAGTCTTTTCAGTCAACATCACTTCCACAAGATTCATCCATGTATTGCATATGACAGTGCTTTGTCCTTTTAACATTGTTGCTTAATATTCTGTCATGTGAATGCACCACTGTTTATCCATGTTCTTTTTGACAGACATCTGGGTAGTCCACTTTAGGAATATTGTAAATATTCTATAAATATTTTTGTGCCTGCCTTTTAATGTACAAATGGATGTATTCTTACAAATAAGTACCTAAGTTTGAGATTGCTAGATTGTAGTCTGCATATGGTTAGCAAGTTTTCAAAAGTGTGACTATCAGTTTACATTTCTGCCAGCAGTATACTGGGTTGGTTTAAATGATTATTGCTTATGAAGAATTATTTTCCTGTACTGTGATTCCTTCCAAGGCATCCAGCTGAGCAGAATGCAGCTACACTAAGGACTGGTCCTTGTGGGCATTAGGTCTCAGAGACATGGCGAGAGCTGGCCATGCCTTGTGGTATGTGTGAGAGGCTGGGGAGCTAGCAGAACCAGGCATTTCTGCTTCTGTTTTATGGCTTGATCTATTTTAATGGCAGTCCTTAACAGCTGTGGATTTATTTTTCTAATGTTTTCTTGGAAACTGAAGCAAGTTTAAAAGCAGCCTGGTTCATATAGACCACACAAGTCAGAAGCAGCATATTAGATAACACAAATGTGGGCTAGATTGGCGCCAGAGAACAAAAACAGAAGGGAAACCCTAACTTATTAGGTAACTAGTGGACCCAGGCATGAAATTTAGTCATATACTGTTTAAACATAAAAGGCTAAGAAAAACGTGTTTGAAATTGTAGAAGTGTCTGACAGCTCGCCTAAGGAATGTGTGAGTTTTCATGCTGACATCTTCCCATACCAATAGCAGTTTCAACTTATCAGGTGGCCTCCAATTTTAGCAATGAGGAGAAAAATGGGTTATAAATATGAGACCTTGTGTTAATTTGAACCATTCACCAAACCTCTGTGTTTTAGAGAAAGTCACGCGAACACCGTGAATCAGCAGGAACAAGTAGACGTTTCGAACTGGGGTGAGCATCTCTTTCTGTCTTTATCCTTAAACCCTGCCAGTGGAATACTTGAACCAGCATGTTTCCCACAGATTGGTCCCAGAGATGTTAAATCACTTGTCCAAGTGCCCACAGTTTGCAAACAACAGAGCCATTTTCAAATGGAAGTTTATCTGATTTTTTACTGCCTCAGGTTGCCAGAGAGGTGTAGAGGGGGAGTAGTATGTTTTGGCAGTAAGTGGCAGGCAAACCGTACAAATTCTCTGATAGACAAGGCGAATGCTCTGTATGTCTCCATCACGCCACGCTGTTTGGTAGGGGCAGCTGAAAGCCAGTTGGCTCGTTCACCATCTGCCATCTTAGAAAGGCATCCCCTGTCTTTGTTGTCATCCGCCCCACCTGCCTGGGGGCATCCATCTGGGTTTCCTTGTGCTCCATCTTCCAGCTCCTTTCCTTCCCTTCTAGTGGCCTTATTTGTGAAATGCGTCCTCCAGTTGTCCACAGCTGTTCCCTGAGACACCTTGCCCAGTCCATGTCCACAGTGCAGGCAGGAGGCTCCCGGTCAATGTGGCCAGCGTTTGGGGTTCAAGAGAGTTTGGGGAGCAATCTTAGTGCAGACAGGTTTTCCTGTGCCCTGTTGGAATCACATCAGAGATGTCAAATTACATGACCTCTCCAGACACAGCTGTAGGGACTGGGATGTCCTCCTCTGGCTGTCTCACTTAGAAGGTTTCTATCCAGTTCATATCCACCTTGAGCTCAAGGTAGCCCGGGTGAGGAAAGCATTTCATTTCCTCGTAACATTTAGAATCAATGCTTGAATGATAGAGTTGGATAGTACTTTCATGATCAGGCATTATAAATACGTAATGACTGACTCTCAAAAAGTCAAATCCAAGAATGCCAAGTTAGGGAGGAATGAGAAAATGAAAATTTCCCAATCCACGGTATTGTCTTCTTGGAAGAAAAAAAACAAAAAAACAAAAAAAACCTGTCAGATTTGTTCTACCAAAAGCCATCATGAGATGTCTTCATTCCAAGCTCAGAGTGTACATAGAGCAATCTGCTGCTCACAGCATGTCTGCGGCAAATTATTTCTCTTCTTAATGAGAACTGCCGTTATCTAATTTCCTATTCTCAATACCAGTCACAATTTCCCTGTGTGTAAAAATGCTGATTTTCTTCTCCTTTCATAGACACATTGCACCTTGTACCTTTCCAAAGGTAATTGTGTTGATTGTATTGGTCTTCATGCAATTATATATTCAGACGTCAAGATCACATTTGCATTTCCTCTGATTGCAACCTGTAAAGGAGACTCTGGATTTTCGTCATCATCTGTAGATCCTCCTCCAGTCCAACATTCACAGCAGGCTGGCAGCACAAAGCCAGCAGGTCACAATGACCCCCTACCATTCTCTGTTATTCAGAATAGAATTAACAGGGAAGGTCACTTTTTATGTCATAACCTAGTTATCTTGTTTATTGTTTATGTTGTATATATTGGGTTTGGGTTTTTTTGTTTGTTTGTTTGTTTGTTTGAGACAGAGTCTCATTATGTCACCTTGGGTAGAGTGCCATGGCATCATCATAGCTCACAGCAACCTCCACCATCTCTTGGGCTCAGATGATCCTCTAGCCTCAGCCTCCCCACTAGCTGGTACTGCAGGGGCCTAATACAGGCACCTGTCACAACACCCGGCTACTTTTTCTATTTTTAGTTGAGTAGGGGTCTTGCTCTTGCTTAGGCTGGTCTCAAATTCCTGAGCTCAAGCAATCCACCTGCCTTCGCCTCCCAGAGTTCTAGGATTAGAAGTGTGAGCCACCACGCCCAGCCCTTGTATATATTGTTTAAATTATAAATCAGTATGGTAAAAATAAAACTCCATTTACCAATGTCTCCTTAACTGAGAGACTGTTTAATAGGCTGACGAATAATAGATTTTAAAATATAACAACTTTCCGATCTTTAGATTCTTTGTATTCTTCAAATCTTCTTTATTTTTATCTATTCTAGACCTCTTATCTGAAAACTTTATTATATCTTAGATGATTGTCAGTCAATTTTTATTAGATCATTAGAGTCCACATTTTGTTTCATTGCTTGTGTTTTAGCAAATATATTAATAATAAAGACGGTGAATAAAGACAGTGGCATATGTAGTTTGCAGTGTGATTGCCTGCTGTGGGCCAGGCCCTGCGTTAAGCAGTTAGATGATCTCATTTAGTCCCCACTTTAACTCTGTGAGATGGGTATTACTGTCCTCTTTTTATACATAAGAAACCAAAGCTCAATGTACACAGCTATGATTTAACAAATAAATTAAAAAAAAAAAAAAAAAAAAAACAACAACAAAGCTCAGAGAGGTTGCATCCCAGGTCCCAGTGTCACTCAAAAATAAGGGGTCAAGCATGTGCCTGTAGTTCCCAGGCACATGCTGAGGCAAGAAGACTATGACACAAGAGTTCCAGTCCAGCCTGGACAACACAGTGAGACCGTGTCTCAAAAAAAAAAAAAAGTGTTAAAATTAGGATTCCTGATCAGAAATATCTGACATTTAAAGGGCTTTTAAGAATAAGAGCACATTATCCTTTCTTCTTTATTCCAGACTCACACGGGCTATTCTGTTTTTAGGGGGAGAAAAGGAAATTTAAAAAAACATGATTCATAATGCAATTGCCAGTGGATTGACAGCAATGAGAGAGAAGTCTGGTCAATGGAGCACAGTGAGGGTGGCATTTGTCAGTCAGAATCTATTCCGAGGGCAGCAATTGACTATTTTCATAAAACCAGTATCTTTTTTTTTTTTTTTTTAAGATAACTGAATTTTACTGATGCAAGTACCAAAACTCCTTTAAAGGTAACTTTAATTAAAAATCTTTCTAAAATATTCTACAGGCATTTCTGTATCGTGTTTAGAAAGGTAACCCAAGGATATCACTTGCAACATCACTTGTTAGATGCTGGGTCGCTGTGAGCTCCTTCCATTTTGTTTTCAGCTGTCCTCTCTTGAGGCTGCTTTTTCTCCTGTTTGAATCCACTTGACTCTTCCCTGAGTGGTTTCTCTTCCTTCTAGTGGTCTATGGGCTGAGAAACCAGATAACACAGCACTGCAAGCACATCTGTGTCTGGATGACTAGAAATCTTAGAGAAAGCCTCCGAGGAAAAGTGCTGCTTCAGTTATAGCATTGTGCAAGGCGTATTACAGTCCAGTTTAAAAGACAAGGCACAGAAGTACATAGTAGGTAGGAAGGCTGATCATTCAGGGTCTCAAAGTCCTTATATCTTGAAAGCCAAAGAGAGTGCTAAGAGTTGGGGGGGGGGCAAGGAGAGTTTCTAAATGTTTCCTTCTTTCACCCAAAGCACCCATCTCAGAATATTAAATAATACAGCTTTTCCACGTCTTTGTACAAGTACATAACAATTTGGGAGCTCCTATTCTTAAGCTGTTATCCTTCTGAATCCTCTTTCTAAGGCTTAATAATTTGTAGGAATATCACAGAAGTAGCAATAGCCCACAAAGGCCTGCCTGAAGGAGCCGTGTATCCTGCAGCAGAAGCCTGCCCAGTTGCTGCCTCTCTCTCAGGATCATCATACAGTTTTCACTTTGACAAACTAGTGTGCAGTTGTCTGACTAAATAATGCTTTTGCCCTAAATACTACTCCCAAACATTTATCATTCTGTGGTGTTATTGTATCATGTCTGCTCAGCATAACTTATTTTTCTCACAATTCTGCTTTTTCTCTCAATGTTATGTGATTTTAAGGACATGTTGGCAATTCATGGTGATACTAATAGTAACACACATTTTAGTGAGGTTCTGCCATTCATCATGCTGTTACATACATATATTATAACCCTAAATTGTTGTCACCTATACTGGTTGTCTTTAGTTTGGTTTCCCCAAAAGCAGACCCTGATATTTTAAGGATCTAAGGGCAGGTTATTTGATTAGGGAGGTGATCCCAGGTAGGGGAAAGGGATGTGAGATAGGGAGGAAAAGGCGGTGGTTAAGGTATATCATCAAGCAACTGGAGCTCAGTCCCACTGGGGAATTCCGGTAGCCAGTGTAGAATTTGAACTTCACCTTATCCACCGAATGGCTAGGGAACGAGGCTGTTTATATACCAACCCCTGTCAGTCATCTCTTAAGAATTGCTCCCTTTGGATAGTTATTCCTCAGCTCTCTTGGTCTCCTGTGTACTTAAGCAAAGAAGACTCCAGAAGCCAGAGAAATACCTTGGGAAAAATATATAAATAAATGAAATGCAGGTATGGGCAGTCAGGCCTACAGGCACTGAAACAGTAGGGGAAGGGATGTGGGTGAGGTCCCAAGACGTCATTGGTACTGGCTAATCAGGAGAAAGCCCGGCACTATGGTCACGTCATGCAGATGGGGCATTCACTTCCTCACTCTGACCTCCATTCCAGCACTCGTACCTGCTGATGTTGCCTCCCTGCTAGGGCTGCAACCTCCCCTTTCTTGGCTATTTTGCTATCTTTTAGTCCCATGTGTCTCCTGTCTTGCCTCTTGACACACACTGGGAGTTCCTGCCACTGAGCCTTTGTTTGGGGTGGAGATTGGCTCCCTGTGCTGCAAGGTGTTTTCACAGCTATGCGGTCCTACTGAGGTCCTTCTCCAAAGCCCACCTGTCCGAGACTTCACACAGCCTTCCCTTGGAGTTTGTGGCTCTTCATTTTAGCCTCATTTTAGCACTTCTCATAATCGCCTTTCACTAAGTTAGGTGACGAGGCATCTCTCCTTCTCACTAGGTTGTGAACTCCCGAAGGGCAGATGCAGGCATTCCATTCCTGTGGTACCCACCCCAACGCTTCACCTAGGATGATGGGTATTTGATAAATGCTTGTTAAATTAGAATGAATAATTCAAATCCAAAGTGAGTTGGAAAACAATGCTGTTTTGAGGGGCCACTGTATTTGGTTACCTGGATAGGGAAAACATACACTCGATTTTTCTAACAGTTCACACTCAAGCTGCCATTAAAATTAAATTCTTTTATTATATGCTTTCATTGTTGCCAAAATAATACTCTCTGTGCCTTAGAGCAGTAGATGTAACAGCCTCTCTTAGTTATAATTTCATGACATCAGGCATCAAGCAGTTGGGAAATTGCAAGAGCTAGTAATAGAACTTTACATATAGTATATCATTACAAATGAGAAAACAGGGCCTGGGGGCAGGGATGGTCTGCAACATAGCTTTCTAAGAGGAAAGACAACTCAATGGAATGGCAGTAAATGCTATAAAAAGCATTTTCTCCTTTAAAAAAAAAAAAAGAGAGAGAGAGAGAGAGACAATGCTCATTTAGTTACCCTATAATTTCAATGAACTTCCTCATGGCAATTCATACTCTGTGTGTGTGTGTGTGTGTGTGTGTGTGTCCCCTCTCTGACTCTGATGTGTACACACACACAAGCGCACACATGCCTCCAAGAGGGATCATTTTGGGAATCTGGGTTGGTGCTGGCCACTACTCCAAGAATTAAGGGCCTGGCCTGGGCAAATCACTCTGCTTAAACATCCACCCTTTCCTCTCCCCTTGCCCGCCCATTTCTACATTTACACACTTCTGCAAGCTATGTCTGATTTCAATGAGCAGGGACGTAGCCTTTAATGGTGTGATAACTATAAATGTTCCCACTGTGTTTGAATAAATTCAAATGAAGTCATGTTTCCAGAGGAAACATGATCAGTCTCCTCAAGGGATTTGTCGTCAAGGCCAAGGACTGTGGGGGAGCGTCGCTGGGAATCCTCCCTGATCCCTCTCACCTCTGCCATGCCCACTCTTTCCCATGTCCTGCCTCAAAGGCTGATACACGTATCCCAAATCAGGAGGCTGTGTAGGGATCACTGTGACTTCAACTAAATATAAGATTCTTTGTCCTTGTCTTTTTGTTTGTTTGCTTTTTGATATTTTAAAAATCTTACCTGAGAAGGAGGCAGACCAGGAGTGATAGGGGAGATCTATGATCAGAAGGGACCTAGACCCCTTTCATCATCTTTCTGTGTTTACGTCTTTTTCCATCTTTAGTGGTCATTGATGACTTGCTAGAGATCCAAAAATCACCTCTGTATCCTGAGCAAGAAAAAGAAGAATCAAAGTAAAAGAGCAAAGGTCAAGAATCTCTCCGTGGATCAGAATCCTTTGAGGAGCTTTCCTGGAAATCCCAACCAATTACTTTCTTTTATATCTTATTGACACCTCTATTTGAAAAGGAGAGTGAGATGTACATTTTAATACCTGGGCCCTTTGCTTAGATGTTCTTTCTTAAGAAAGAAGGAGAGGCTGAGCCCCTGTTGCTCAGTAGTTGTGATGTCAGCCACATACACCAAGGCTGGTGGATTCAAACTCCAGCCCAGGTCCACTAAACAACAATGGAAACTACAAAAAATAAATAAATAAAATAAAAAAAAAATAGCCAGGCGTTGTGGCAGATTCCTATAGTCCCAGCTACTTGGGAGGCTGAGGCAAGAGAATCACTTAAGCCCAAGAGTTTGAGGTTGCTGTGAGCTGTGATGCCAGGGCACTCTACCCAGGGTTACATAATGAGACTCTGTCTCCAAAAAAAAAAAAAAAAAAAAAGGAGAAAGTGTTTATGGGGTAGGTAGAACACATAGACATCCCCAGTATTGCTCCTGTGAGATGCTTATTCAGATTGGGCTGCAAAAGAGCAGTGACACCATGTTTTAAATGCCTAAAACATCTCTGAATTTCTAATTTTCCTATTGATAACACTTGGTTCACTCAGAGAGAGAGTGAGTGAGTGAGCAAGGGCACTGAGAGGTCTGATACTTTCTGAAGTACTGAAATGTCTTTTTGAAATAGCTTGAATTTTTTTTTTTTTTTTTTTTTTTTGAGACAGAGTCTTACTTTGTCACCCTCGGCAGAGTGCTGTAGCATCACAGCTCACAGCAACCTCTAACTCTTGGGGTTAAGCGATTCTCTGGCCTCAGCCTCCCAAGCAGCTGGGACTACAGGCACCCGCCACAACATCCAGTTTTTTTTGGTGGCAGTTGTCATCGTTGTCTGGCAGACCCAGGCTGGATTTGAACCCGCCAGCTCCGGTGTATGTGGCTGGTGCTCTTAGCTGCTGAGCTAGGCACTGAGCCTGAAATAGCTTGAATTTTTCAGCATCTGGAGTTCTCAGTGGTGGAAATTTGTATCATAGGCTAAGGCAGGACAGTACAAATCCTTTATTAACAAGACTCAGGTCTTCACCTCTTAAAAGCCCTGACTATTTCTTTCCTGAGGGCAAATTGGCTGGAGGGAAGCCAGTATCATTATTTTCGTTCTACTGGTCAAAGCTGTCTCTTTGTTCATTCTCAGATTTCAAAAGAAGTTGAGTTGAATCCACTTTTAAACTCTTAGCGATTCATTATCAAAAAATAAGAAAAAAAGAAGTTTGAGTGGTCTTTGATAGAAATGGAGACCAGAAGGCCCAAGGTTGTGCTCTTAAAGACAAAAGCTAAAGTAAATCCTAGGATTGCAGTGGGCTCAGTACACCAGAATCCATATCCTTTGTTGGAAATGCCCACAGTTTTTTGTTGAGATGTTTGTCTAACCCTACAGAATTTCAAATCTGGAATTTTTCATTTCATTTTTATAGTACAAATGTATAATTGGATGCTAGGGCCTGAGTTTCCTAATTCTGCTCTTTCCATCCTCTCAAATCTCCAAATATGTATAAAACAAGAGCCAATGGGGATGATACAACAGCTAAGTAGGAGAGGAGGTGCACCTGTTAGTCCCTCAGGACAACCAGTCCTGGGAAGTTCAGGTGATTATGGAAAATTTCTAAGAAGGTAAAGGTTGTAAGTTTAAGTCTTGCATGGATTATTTAACTCTAAATAAACCATCCATATGCTACATAATGATGATCACAGCTAGCACGTATTTATTCCTCTTCTGATCTGTCATATCTAATATTATTTACATGTGATTGACTATCTCATTTAATATTAAAGGCCTAACGAGATGGTCAGTCTTTAAGTTTTAATAATTAATTTGAAGAATCTTCATCAATCTTCTTTCAATTACAGTTTATATTTTAAATGATCATTTTTTGAATGCTTTGTCCTTGAATATAATATAAAGAGTGAAAACAAAAAGGTTTGTACTAAATGTGACTTACCCTCAAAGTCTGTGGAAAAGAACATCTGTCATCATTAAAGAGCATGTAGTCTTTTTTTAAAATTTCTCTGCCTGGGGAAAGTTCAAAGTTGACAGTGAGTTCACTTGAAGAGATGTAATATGAAGTCAAAGCAAAGGTAAGTTGACAGGACAAGCAAGATAAAGTTTACCAAGGAGTCTCAGCCCCTATCAAGTGTTCCATGATCTCACCTGAAACAAAATCCTTGTTCTGCTTTATTTCCCTAAGTATCCATGAGATTTAAAAAGTAACTGATGCTGTCTATAGGGTGAGTGCTATAGACATAACACCACTCCCCGTTTTCCTATTTATGCCAGGGAGGCTCTAGAAATAACTTCTACTGGAGACTTCCTGTTTTTTTCCCAAAACATAGTTTATGGTTGGAGGCAGATGGAATTACTACTCTTAACAATGCATAAAGAAGATTGAAAGGCTGGTCTTTTTCAGATAATATTTTCCTTAAATAATATTTCCCTGAAGAAATGTTTCAGAGGCTATTCTGCAGTATTCTTGGACCATATGAATGGAGACGCTTGGTCGGGAGTAAGATAGCAAGTCTCTAAGATATCTTTACTATATCTTGGTTTTTCCACTCACTTTATAAAATACTTACCTAGACATGCTTTTTATTAAATTTAGTTTAGCCCACTCTCTGGCAATCAAGTTAAGGTATCAAAAAGGATACATTTTCTAAATATTGAAATACCATGCAGTCTGTAAAAAAGAAGGTATCTATATTGATGTGGAAAGATGTTCCAGTATATAGTAAGTACCAAGAAATGGAATAGGTTGCTCAGCATTTGTACTACTCTTCCTTTTAAAGGATGGATGATTGGATGGATGGATGGATGGATGGATGGACGGGTGGATGGATGGATGGGTGGATAGATGAGGATGGGTGGATGAATGGATGGATGGACAGATAGATGAATGGATGGATGGATGGATGGATGGATGAATGGATGGATGAATAGATGGATGATGGATGGATGGACGGATGGATGGACAGATGGATGGATGGATGGGTGGATGGATGAGTGGATGGGTGGATGGATGGATGGATGGACGAACGAATGGATGGATGGACGAATGGATGGATGGATGGACGGACGGATGGGTGGACAGATGGGTGGATGGATGGGTGGATGGATGAGTGGATGGATGGATGGGTGGATGGACGGATGGATGGATGGACAGATGGGTGGATGGATGCATGGATGAGCACACACATTAGGTGCTGCAACCCCCGGAGATAAGTGGTATTTTCAAGAACTTTTAATAGTGAATTTCTTTTATAAGAAGGACTATTTAAGAAGGAGAGCTCTCTAATCATCTATTTCTATATGGTTTGATGTTTTTAAAAACTATATTAACAGGATTTATCTGGCAAAATTTGGGGCCATTTTTAATATCTTCTTTATACTTTTATTTATTTAAAAAAACCCTCAAATCAGTATTTTTTTTGAAAGGCATACATGCTGTGATTTTCAAATTAAGATTTACATTTTAAATTTTCAATAAACTTTTAATTCATTCATTAAACATTGAGGCCTGTAACAAAAACCCTAAGGCATTAAGGTTTCATGTAATTAATCAGCAACAAACAGAAATTTTAAAAATAAGTATTTAAAATATTTGCTATAGGTACATGATATGCCTGAGCTAAACTGTAATAAAAGTATCCCTGGTTTTCTTTAATTAGACATAGGTGTTCTAGGGATAAAAAAGAAAGAAATAATATCATTTTGTAGCCTTCCCTTGAATCCAGGACAGCTACCCAAAAGACCAAAAACCTCTTTGGTTTTGGAAAAATGCCTCCTTATCCTGTAGATTAATCAGACATTGCAAATTCTAATGCAAATTTATGAAGTACCTAGATTTACATTATGAATGTATTTGCCTTCCTGACATTGCATAAATATGAGTACAAGAAATCAAAATCAAAGTGCTTAAAATTGAAAGAAAAAATGGGGTTTGAAATAGAAAAGAAAAACATATAAAAATAGAATTTAGATTGCATTTTTTATAGAAGAAAATAGAAATATTAAAATGATTGCTTAGGATGCTAAAACATGCTTTTATCCATTTATGCAGTATGTAAACAAACCTAAGCAGCATATCTAACATACAAATGATAAAACCAACATTTTCTCCTTTATTTCAATTGGCAACTTTTTCTCTTTAATGCATTTTTTACATATACACTAGTTATTTGTTTAGGAATAAAAAGTGCATATGCAATGATTTTTGTTCAGTTTTATAGACTGCAAATATGCTGTAGCCTTCAGTGTTCTCGATAAATATCAGGTGATAATTTGGTTCATAATAAATATTTTCCAGCCCTCATCTGATTTTATTCCTTTAGGCCAAAGGCTATTCCAAGGCTTAGCACAAAGTGTAGGTGGTGTGTTTTGTGACTAAGTATAAGTTGGAAGGAGTTGCTGAGAGGGGTGATGTGTCATATTTCAGAGGTACTTCCATAAAAGGGATTATAACAAAGCTGGCTTTATGAGCCACAATTGAAGTTGCTCTGTTTTTGTTTTTTTGTTGTTGTTGTTGTTGTAGTTGTTGTTGTTTGTTTGTTTTTTGGAGACAGAACCTCAAGCTGTCACCCTGGGTAGAGTGCTGTGGCATCACAGCTCACAGCAACCTCCAACTCCTTGGCTCAAGCGATTCTCCTGCCTCCACCTCCCAAGTAGCTGGGACTATGGGGGTCCACCACAACACCCAGCCAATTTTTGGTTGCTGCTGTCATTATTGTTTGAGAGGAGCCATTTTTGTTTAAACACAGTACATTGAATCATACCTGTAGATATTTGGGCTTTGATTTTGAGCCTCAGTGTGTACTGCCAGACTGGAGAGATGAATCACATTTGTACCTCAACCATCCCTGCATCTGTAGAATGTTTCATGGTTTAGAAAATACTTTGACAGGGACAACATTTTGGATCCTTACAAAAGATGTGAGCTTTACCCAAGAGTTATTGTGATTTTCCAGTTCAGAAAACTAAGACCCAGGATGGAAGGGAGGGATAAAAACACAGCTATTGGTATCAAGAGACATGGTTACTGCTCTTATTTTCACCTGAGGTCTTGTCTGGGTGTGTATTTTTTCTCTGGGTCTCAGTTACTTCATGTGGAACATAAAGGAATTGACAAAATGACTATAAATTTTTGAGTATTCTTAAGTGATGGCCTTAAGTATTCTTAAGTGATGGGGTGTGAATCAAAGACTCTTTGGACCTCCTCAGTACTTCCATTATTCCTCAGGATCCCTGGAACCCTCTTTAGCACCCACAAATGCAGCTTATTCCATGCTAAAATAAACGTACATGCATGAGGGCAGACTAAAGTTGGTACTCTTTTAAAAGCATATAAACAATGTATATATATGAATACATTTATATATTACTTATATATGTGTGTATATAGTTAACATTCTTCTAGATAAATATTTCAAGGTAGAATATTTTCTAATTCAAAAATGTTAATGATAATTTATAGTACTCTGTGGATATTAAAAATTTTGCATACTCTTTTGATAGTCACAATAAAAAATCCTATCTTCCCTCACATTAATAATATTTCTTTATTTCATAGTTATATAGGTCTAGAATTAATATTTTTATCTCAAAACATTTGAGATACATCCTCATAAATGATATTTGCATATAACTTATATCACATACTTTGGGATTTAATTTATGAAATTGGTTATTATCCTGGAATGGAAGTCAGTGTTTCTCTTCATGTGCAACAGTTAGAAATATTGGATAAATACCGAATCGATCTGTATTAATTGTGAATATAAGACTACGGGATTATCTCTGCATTGTTCAGTACTATTTATGGACGCACACACTTTA
The DNA here is from genome assembly GCA_963574355.1 of Loris lydekkerianus. Lineage (NCBI taxonomy): Eukaryota > Metazoa > Chordata > Mammalia > Primates > Lorisidae > Loris > Loris lydekkerianus. The sequence goes on from CAUYPK010022482.1 coordinate 26,876, forward strand.
ATGCAGACTATATTATTCTTCTCCACTTCTCTCTCTTATTCAACCTAATAAACTTACCTTCGCGTTCCTATCAGGGCTGGGTTATTTCTATTCTTTAAGATTCTAATTTTGTTCATTAGTTCGGGTTGAATCCTAGTCAGGAATAGTCTTCAAGATTAATGCCTTTTATCTGATTATAAAAACATCATTTAGTGATGGGCTAACACTTCTTGTTTACAAGAGGAAGTTTTTCTGTCAAAAGAAAGAATCAGACACATAAAGAGGATTTTCTCAACTGATGTCACAGCTCTGCCGAGGCATTAGGGCTGAGCGCCTGCCCCTCAAACACTTTGATTACACTGTGAGCAGCGAGGGCCTGGCTGTCACCTCGAACACTGACGGTCCCTTCCTCTGAGCAAGAGTAACATCCTGGATTTATCACCATATTGGAAATTCCATTTACCCAGTTGCTCTCCGGTTGCTCTCCCCTCCATGCTGTCCTAGTCAGCGGGCGGGCCCTTTATTTATTAGAATGGTGCTATCACTGAATTGTAGCCACAAAGCTCCGTTACCTTTGGAACAGAAATGATATCAGTTTTATCTACTGCAGCCAACATCATAAAGCTACCAAATAAAAAGCATTTTGGTTTTTAAAAAAGTATCTGTTTATTCCGTCATCTAGTCAACAAACATTTGCAGAGCACCTATTTGTACATGGTTCTATCTTATTTCTGGCAAGGAATACAAAGGTATTTAAAAATTACAAATGAGAGAAGGCAACCGGTCTAGTAGAAAATGAGAGCACTGGCGTACTAAAGGCATGGGTGAAATTTCAGTTATGTAATAGCTGTGTAGCCTTGGGTTTTACCTTCTACTCTGTCTTCTGTTTAGTGTGTGTGTGTGTGTGTGTGTGTGTGTAACGTGAGAATAATGCCTGTTGTATCAGGTTATTGTGTGAATTAGAAATTAAGCATTTCATGTACCTCACCCAGCACCCATGAAAGCATGGTGACAGAATAAATAATGGTTCCCAGCATCATGGTAGTATCACTAAGACCCGGCCTGTATCTTCAGAAGAATTTACCTTTTGTTGATATCATTTATGAGATGCCTAACAGTAAAAACAGCTCCAACCTATTCATAAATTGTACTGATGCTACATTTTCCCACCCCCCACAGTATATTTTCTGGCTCATTTCTCTTTTCAGTTCATATTAGGTTACATCCTCTCTTACTCTGTGTCAGCCAGCGTCCAATCAGGAAATGGGAATCTTTAAAGGGGAATTGATTATACAGCTGTTAGACAGCTACAAAGGCAAAAAGAATTATGAGTTAGCAGCAATCCTAAGGATGAGGGAACAAATTAAAAAGGTTAGATTTGTCAGCTCCCAGAAGCTCAAAGAAAGGACCCCACAAAACTGCGGCTTAGATTTCTACCCAGCTGGTGCTGATAGCTCACAGGCTGCAAGAGTAGAGCTGGCTGCCTGAGCTGGTGGTACTTCTGAGATACAGTGAGACTTACACTGGGAATGTCACAGAATAGACGGTGGAAACTGAGGCCAACAGCTGCTCCTGGGGGGCGGAGCTCTGGCTGGGGCTCCTCCCATAGTGATGACTGATAAAGAAAGGATAGTGCCTGTCAGTTTGCCTTCAGTGCCCCTGTGTCTGGACCTAACAGGGAGCCACTGGGAGGACAAAGGCAGCTTCACAGTCTCGGCTGCCACATCACAAAGTGACTGTAGCCTTGATTTATGGAACGAAATTCGGTCCCCAGAGGACCAGGGAGCTCTGTGGCTCTTTGGTTTAGTGCACTGTCCTATCTGCACTTTCCAGACCCAAGTCCTGTGAATGTGGAAAGTGAATATTTGTGGTTAAATTCTCAGGTTTACACTTCTTTTGAAAAGGATAGATACGGCTTTTCCTATTTACTGCCTCCCCTGAAAGCGACCTTCTCAAAAGAGGACATTTTGCTATTTAAAAAAAATTAATAAAAGGCAAATCTTGAAAAATGTGGGAGATATTTTTTGTTTACTCAAATGACTATATGAATTTGTTATGCTTCTGCAATTAAATTGAATTATAAATATGACAATTATCATTAGGAAATTTTATATGCCATTAAACATTTATTGAATGCTAAAAGGTGTCCAAGAAATGTAAAATAAGAGATATTTCTTCATTTATTTAGTTTCAGTTGGTCATAAGCCACATAAGCTCTCTAATGAGACGCAGAAGATGAAGTTTGCAAAGTACCTGCAAGTTTGTATTTTGTTGAATAAAAATTTGTGCTGAGTTTTATAATGATTTCTAACATCTAAAAAATTTTTGTGGAGCATTCCAATTTATTTAACAAATATTTAATTAGGTCTTGTAAGTGGCAAGCACAGAGGTGCTGGAGTGTACAGAACCATCAAGGTCATGACAGGTGGGAAGCACATAACTCAGGGGTCCTCAAACTTTTTAAATAGGGGGCCAGTTCACTGTCCCTCAGACCATTGGAGAGCCAAACTAAGTTTTAAAAAAAAACAAGCTATGAACAAATTCCTATGCATACTGCACATATCTTATTTTGAAGTAAAAAAAAAAAAAAAAAAAAAAAACAGGAACAAATACAATCACACCGCCTCATGTGGCCCGCGGGCTGTAGTTTGAGGACGCCTGAGTGGACACAAGTAGAAAGATAGTGAGCCAGTAAACTCAAAAACAATACGAAAGTGCTAGAAGGGGTTGTGGGGGAGACTGGGTTATTTTTGTAGGTATGTGTAGTCAGAAAAGTCTTTTGGAAGAGGCAATATTTGAGATGAGACCTGAAGGAGGTAGCCATGGAAGAAATTGTAAGGCCAAGATCCTTAAGTAGGAAAAAAAACAACTTGGCATTTTCAAGATAGCACCACGGAAGCCCTTGCAGCTAACACGTAGAGAGAAGACAGAGAGTTTGAAAGGGTGGAGGGGCCGACCACGAAGGGCCCCGCACAGCTCAGTAAACGGTTGGGATATTACTCCAACAAAAATAGGAACCATGGAATGTTTTAAATATGGGAGTCAGGAAAGCTAATTGATAGTTTTAAAGGTCACTCTGGTGGCTGTGGAGAATGGATTCTGGGGTTTAAAGCAGAAATGGGAAGAGGATGAGGAGAGAGCCAGCATCCAGGCAAGAGAGGAAGGTGAGGGTTTGAGATTACTTTGGAAGAGAAGGTAGAAGAGCTAGCTGATAACCTAGGCCTGAGCGTGGGAAGAGAAACCGAGAATGCTTCCTATAGATTGGGTTAAGCAATCAGTAGATGCCGATGCCATTGTGGGTCTGGTGGAAACAAAGAAAGGAATGAACATTTGGAAGGATGGAAGAAAAGTAAATCTCCTTTTAGACCCATAGGCTATTTGAAACACCTGTGAGATATTGCAGAGTATTGGTCAAATAAGCAGTTGAGTATTCAAGTTTGGAAATTGCAGCAGAATTCAAGGGCAGTGATGGAAATTAATAGTTTTACTTTTGGTTTATTTTCTTAAACATGTGGAATGTGTCTGGTATTAATGTAGGGAGATGATGTGCATAGGTAAAGAGAGCATCCAGCACTTCAAAGACTGGGATAAAAGGAGGACAAGTAAATGTAGTTGGGAGGTGGGAAGGAAAGGAGGAGCAAAGTCCTTGGAAAACAGAGAGAAGATCGTTGCCTGAATAAAGAAGCCAACTGTATCTCGTAGGAGCCAAGTGAGCTTGCAGAGAAGTCCAAGCAGATCAGGACATAGAAGTGTTCATTGGATTTGGTTGCATGGAAGTTTGCATTGACCTTGACACGAACAGTTTCTTATTATATGAAGTTTTATGCACCTATATAGAGTCAGGGTTTTATGAGCCTCAGGTGGCTGATAGGAAGGAATAATCATTGCCACAATTTTTGTCAAGTCTGAGGAAGAACTGTCTGCTGACTTATTACATTTTCAATTAGGGGATAATATTTGATGTAAGTGGCTCTGAAAGGTTTTCTACCTCCTCTGTGATTGGAATCCGTAACTGGAAATTGATCCGGCGTGGTAACAGGAATGCTCTCCTCCGGTTTAATCTCTGAAGTTTTTTCTCTGTAGGGCACTCACTGAATATGATGACCAAGAACTGTTTCAGTGCAGGCAGGCTGGGAACACTAGTAGTGAGCAATGTAGGAGAAAGAGCGTTGTTGCCTTTGAATAACCAGACGCTTTTTAGAATGTTTCTTATATGACCAATTTCGTTTTTATTCAATGTCAATGTAAATTTACTTGAACTAAAATGTGTAATAAACTTTACTTATTCAAGGGTACTCTGTAGCAGAAAATGTATTATCTGTGGATATTATTGAATTACTTCCTTGTAAGAGGGCAAGTTGAATTTGTCTGCTGTTATTTTATATAGTTTATAAGAGCATAGCATTTACTTTTCCTTAACTGTGCTCTACTTTTTATAATGGCGGGAAGATCCCATCCTCCTACATACTGTAAGTGCAGAAATTTGCTCTTCATGTTCTCACATACATACTTCTGCTTTACCACATGGAGCGCTGATATATGCACATATCTTTATATTTTTACATAAAAACTTTACTGGATTTGTAAATTTTTTAAATCTAGTTTGAAATTGTTTGAAGGGACATCCTAGTAATGTTGCTTTGTCCCAACAAACCTCAGACTATGTGCCTTGCAAATTTGTCTCGAGTTTCATATAGACCACCCTTACACTTTTCTCCACATTTTCTTTGTTCTTTTGTTTTTTTTTTAGGCAGATTCTCACTCCATTGCCCTGAGTAGAGTACTGTGGATCGTAGGTCATGGTAATCTTGAACTCTTGGGCTCAGGTGATCCTCTCAGTTCAGCCACCACAATGCCTGGCTAGTTTTTCTATTTTCAGTAGAGATGGGGTCTTACTCTTGCTCAGGCTGGTCTCGAACTTCTAAGTTCAAGTGATCCACCGTCCCGGCCCCCTAGAGTGCTAGGATTACAGGCGTGAGCCACCGTGCCCGGCCTCCCTATATTTTCTCTGAGCTTTCTCATCTCTAAGATATCTGGAACAAGTCACAGCCTTTCTCCAAGGTCTCCTCCTCTTCCACCATTCCTTAGCACAGTACACACTATCATCAAGGTGGTCAGACCAAATCTCGAGCCCTCACTCTCCTTGACAGCCACACAAACCCCCCACCATGGTCTGCTCACATTACCTCTTTCTGGCATCTCCTTCTCTCCATCTTCATTGTCTTGTCACCTTCCCAGGCCAGATGACCGTCACCACCCACCTAGACGACTGCGATATCCTTAAATGCTCTCTGTGCACGTCCTTCAGCCCCGTTCTCCAGAGCGCAAGCAGAAGGCTGCTTTCAAAATCCAAATCTGAGGATGTCCTTTCTCTGAGATGGTTCAGTAACCTGCCATTGTCTTTAGAACAGGTCTGTCTGACTCCCGCGGATCTCTCCTGCTTTGCTTTGCAGCACCCGGCCCCTTGTGTACAGGCACTTTCTCTCTCTCTGTTCCAGGCAACTGGTTTTCCTCTCTCTCTTGACAATGCCAAGCCTGCTGGCCCCATGAGCCTTTGTGCCCACTGTCTCATCTGCGGAGGACCCTCTCCCTCTTCCTCACCTAGTTAAAGCTCCTTGGGCTCATGATTCCTACTCAAATGGCACTTTGTCACAAAGCCTTCCCCACAGCCCAGGTTCAGTCCCAACCCTTTGTAGCATGGGCTATCTTTCCTTCAGAGCACTTACAGCTGTGGCTTTTTATCTATACACTATGATAAGTGCTATGAAGGAAACTTGATTAATATTCATTTCTAACTGCAGCGTACAGATTCCATGAGGACCTGAATCATGCCTGCTTTTACTCACCTTGTACTTCCAGCATGTATTGCCGGTAGCGGAAGAGCACTCGCTAGACATTTGTTGACAGGTGAGTAAGTGAATGTGTGGTCTGAAGAGGGTCGCATAAAATCATCAGGCTGACTGGGTGCACCTTATTACCAAGACTTGGGAAAAACAACTTCAAGTTCATATCCTGCTGAGTTAATAGGACCTTCCTTGTATGTAAAGGTCAGTAAATTTTAAGATTAAAGTTGATTTTCTATAACTTACTATATATAGACTGATGTGTAATTAATAATGTCAAACTATAGGGCGCTATGGAAAAGTAATTATTTTCAGGTGTGTTCTACAGCATTTATAATTTTAATCGCTACCATTGTTAGGCTGTAAAACCCATTCATAAACCTCATTTTATTTACTTAAAATGAATTTAGTATTAAATATAACTGGAAACAGTGCTTTAGATAAATGTCAGGTATACCACATACTTAGCTATAAATGTACTGAACAGAAGTCTAATTATTTTCCACTGTGTTCTTAAGCTTTAATTTTTTTCTATAATTCCTCAACTTGGATTTATTTCAATAATTTTGCAGCACGATTTTGATTTGGGAAGATTATTGTTTTTCTATTAGTAGCTGAAGTCTCTGCAGAAAAGGAGAATTTATTATTTGTATCATACGAATGATTGACAGTTAAACAATTGATTAGAGAGAGATTTTTGTCTCATTATTGGACTAATAGGTCAATAGAACATAACAGTTAAGTTGTTTAACAGTAGTTGCTACTCTTATTAGTACAAACTATTATACATATGGTCACACAATAAATATTGTGTTGATCAAACGTAGTTTATAATTTAGGAAGTAAGCTGACTTCAGTGTCTTTCTGATCAGTTCCATAGTTTCATTAAAGAATTGCTTACTTTCAAGGCTCTTCGATTTGGTATCTCTCTTCATTTTTTTTCTTTTACCCCCAAACTCTGGTACCCTCATGTAATGTAAAACCACAAAGTGCACAGAACTCATTTTACGAGGTATTTGGTGGCCCACAGCAGACCTCCAAGGGTGTCTCCCTTCTGACTCCCATGGTGGCTGTACCCCAACTCTTCTATCCTAATATTGTATATATTAAAGTAAAATTTTAAAAAAAAAATTGGTTATTTTTTATGTATAGCTACAGGCCCATATAAATGAGAAAGTGTGTCTCATTAATTTATGTTTAAATAAGTTGGAAATTATGAGACATTTATAAGGATGCTGAGTTGTTGCTCCAAGTTAATTTTTAATTGTGATTTGAATTGAATCTTTCCACCAAAAACTCCCATTTTCAGATTTATTACTCAAAAAGGTGATAGTATGTACACTGGGACAGATTTTTTTCTGGGGTAGAATTTAATGGGATACATTGAAATACATAACAGTTCTGTATATCAGATGTATATTGAAATGTAACAGTTAATTTAACATTTTACATACATTGATGTCTTTCAACATGTTCCCTAACATAATATTCCCTCTCTTAGAAATTTACCTAAGAGAAATTGTTAGAGAAGGAGTTCTTTAACAATTAGAAAAAAGTTATGAAATATAATAATTTTAATCCTATTTTATCCTGTAAAGATTTCTAATTTGCATAAACATATTTCTGATGGGATTTGGGTTTTGAAGAAATTAAGTCATTTTTTTCCTTGTCTCCCATATCAACTTGATGAAGCCCTTACTTATTAACATTTTAATTTTGGAATTCCCAACACAATCTTAATATTAAAATAATAATAAGAGATAGTAACTGTGATTGTCATTGTGACCCTTTTAAACAGTAGCTAAAGCATAACAATTGGATGGTTTATGAAAATTACAGAGTATTTTCTTTTAGGAAATTGGTTAAAATTAGGTTTTGAAGATTTTTCACCCATTTTAATCTTAGAAGACATTGAGTTCCACATTGACAAGGAAAGTGTCATTTTCATTATGTAATAGGGTAACATCTTTAAATAGAGGCCAAAATAGGCATAACAGCTTCAAGTGTGTTTAACTTTAAATTAGTAATTTAAATGTTGTGTGTGTTTCCTTAGAAGTTGCTTTGAGGAGGGAGAAGCTGTGCTTCTGGCTACTTCTGGGGCAGACTGGCCTTTACCTTAGGGATATATGTGACAGTATGGAGTACCAGGACGGTTTTCCATGTACAGAGACCTTACTCCCTGGGTTGGAATCTCACTTGAGACACTATTTGTTGATATATTGGCCACACAAAAAAAGCCATTAACTTATAGGGTCAATGGTTAATGGAAGAAATATTCTCTTCCTCCTATTATCTTGCAACATTTTGCTGGGAGCTGAAGAAAGATAACACTTTCCTCTCCCAGTTTCTCTTGGCAGTTTTAAAAATGGTGACTTCATGTTTCCGTGACTAAATGAAAGATTAAATGCCAATATGGAAAGCTTTAGAATTGTACTTAGTCAAGCTGACAGTTCAGACAAGCATTCCATCATGGCCACTTTTGCCAAGGTCTCTAACTGGCTCCCAGTAACAAAGCTTGGTGGAAGTTACCTTCATGATTTCTTGATTTCTATGCCTTGAGATTTTTTTCTGGTTCCACGCTAGGCAAATTAGTTACCCTGTACAAGAAGGCAAAGAAATTTCATAAAATGTGAAAGGAGACCACCAAAACTACTTCTGCTCTTTCCAAAAGGAATTTTATGCCTAAAAAAGGAAAATTTGGCTACTCAAATTGGTGCCTCTCAAGCCCCAACTATATTAGAGAATGTAGAAGACACACACACACACACACACAAAAAAAAATACTCACCAAAAAACTTCTTAATCATTAAAATGATGTCGCTGGAATTATAGATGAAATTCCTTTGTCTAGCTTTTATAGTTGTGACTCATTGGTTATTTCAAGCTTAGTCCTGGGTTTTTATAGACAATATATTGCATAGCCTGACTCTTCCAATATGATGTATCTGATGAGATTAGGTCACCCAATACAAATTAAGAGTCACTGGAAGGTCTTTTCTTATATTTAAATGTTCCACTGGGAAATTTTCTCCCGAAATTCAACCAATTAGGGGATTCTCCAGGTTAATTAAACTAAGTCCTTTCAGGATACAGTAAAACTACTGTTGAGTACTTTGGGAAACTTGTTGAGTCCTTTCTCTGTGAAGGCCAGAACACTTTTATAATTTCATTTGGAGGTTAGTCATCGCTACGGTTATAGTTACCACTCCAGAATCATCTTGAATTAAAATAATCTCAGCCTATTTAATTGTAATCCTCTGCCAACAAACACAGGTTGTGCTAGTTTGATTTGACACAGATTGGATGGTGGGTTTGACTAATTTTACTAATTAAATCTGCCACAACAGTCAATGCATGTGAACACATATGGTTGCAGTCTTCCATTTCACCCATAATTTAGCTTGACAACACATATGTGAGTTTTCTTTCTACTCGATGTTTATATAATGGGAATTTTTAACACATAATTTTCTAATTCTCTCGAAATTCTAACTTCAAAATAATAGAAAGGGGAAAATGTAATCCCATCCCTGTTTAAAATATTTTAAAAATGAAGAAGGTGGTGGCAAATACTTTCATAATTTAGAAAATCTTAGAATTAGTTGAGATCATGCTTTATAAAAGATTGCCCAGCCTTGTTGACAGGCTCTGATAAGCCACTTTTTCTGTGCCCTCTACCACTGAGGGGATGTCGCCTGTACAGAAGTTGGTGCTTTTCTCCAGAGAAGCTGCTTCATGTCTGTGCAACATGACTCAGGCTTTCGGTTCCTTCAGTCCCATGGACTTTGATCATTAGACCAGGTTTGTCTATTTTAACATCTCTAGTTATCAAAGGACAGACTTCGTATATTCTTTGGACAGACTTAGTATATTCATGTACCTATTAAAATTTTCAGAATTAATGTTTTTCTTCCCCCCAATTTTTTTTTTTTTTTTTTAATTTTAAGAGACAGGGTCTTGCTGTGTCACTCAGGCTGAAGTGCAGTGGTGCATGGTCATACGTAGCTCACAGGAACCTCAAACTCCTGGGCTCAGCCATCTTCCTGCTTCAGCCTCCCTTCAGCTGGGACTACAGGTGCATGCCACCATGACCAGATTTTTTTTTTTTTTTTTTTGTAGATATAAGGTCTAGCTGTTACTCAGGCTGGTTCTCAGAGATTTTTGTTTTTAAAGACCTCTTCATATTATCTGTTTATTTTACATACCCTTATATCAGAAGTTTTTCATACAGTAATAGCTACAATGACAAAATGTATTGACCATCTGGAGAGGCATATTTCTAAAATATCAGAAAAACCAAGCATTTTCCCAGAAGGATTTTCGCTTGTCCTCACCAGTAACCTTATGCTCAACTCCAACTCTGCAGACTACTGCTATACGGTGGCTACCGTTTCAGCCTCACCTGTGACAGAAAGGTGATTGGGTTTTCATGCGCATGCGTGAGATGTGCCTCTCACACATCTTGTTACGACGTCAGCACATTATCCGTCTGACATGAAAAAAAAAAAAAAAGAAAAATTAAAAAAAAAGAAAGGTGATTGAACTTGGTGATCTTTAGTAATACTTAAAAATGGACATCTCTACCGTTCTGAGAAAAGAAACTAAGAGGCAGAAGCAGAAATGCAGGTGATTGATTAGCACAGAGCGTTACTGTGCTTTCCTTTTATAGCTCCCAGTCCTGTTTTTCTTACAGTTTTCCTTTTGACTTTCCAAAAGATGAAATCCAAGAAACTCCTCTCTCTTAAGTTTCACACCCCACCCCACCCCCAGGGTACATTGGGTCAATATCAGTGACATGGAGGACTTCAAAATAATTAAGTTCTAGAAATATCAGGAATGGAGCAGAATTAATTATATATGTCTTGATCAAATTACAGAGCTTGTGAGTAATTGACAAGGGCATCTTGGCCTGTCACCTCCCAGATGTCACATCAGCTGGACTGCCTGGCTACTATAGGTGAGCCTGAGCCAGCATGTGCCTGAGCTGCTTTTAGTCCTTGACTGTATTAACACTTGCCATCACAGAGCACAGGAATTCAGTTCACTAGGGGGAGAATTCTGAGGTCAAAATGGAGTAAAAAAGGCTTTTTGGTTCTCACAAGCTTCTGAACATCATTACAGTAATTGACTTTCCCACTTACAGTTAAATACTTTTATAAAAGGAAGACTCAAAAATCTGGGGAACTGTGTGCCATTGTTAAATAGTCCCTTCTGCTCTGTGCCTTCAGAAGGAAGTTGGGAAGAATTAAAACCCTTGTTCTTCCTAACAAGGGTTGGAATTAAAATACGTGGTTGCACATTCAACCACACAGACTGTGTCTTTTAATGTGTACTCACACATTTAACACATTTTAACTATTAATAAAAATGTAAATCACAACAATATTTTTCTTACTAAAAGCATTATACTATGGATATTTTTATAAAGTAAAAAATGATGAAACAAAATAATAATTATTCCATCTAATATCCTTGTTACAAATAAATTTGTATTACAAATATCTCCGTGTGTCTCTGTCTCTATAGCTCTGTTGGTTTTTCTCTTACTAAACACACTCCCTGGGTGTTATTTCAAAAGAAGTAACTCATTTTGCAGCTTGTTAGTATTTGCACAAAAATTCTTTTCGTTAGAATTTCTCACTTTTATTGATAATATTAGAATTGTTCCTGCCACTGTTCTACTATAATTGAATTTTTTTATTAGTCATCTCTCCCCATCTGTTTAATGTCAATGGATTTTTCATTCTTAGACCCTGAATTGAAATGAATTTTTACATATATACAATATAGTTTGGGGACCACTAGTTCCCACTGCAATGATGCTCCCCATCACGGATATACAATTGCATTTAAGACAAAATAGCAGCACCAGCAGAAAATAAGTGTAGTCTTCTCCTTTGTAAGTTGTAATTGAGGTTATGGCATAGCATATTGCCTGTGGCAGAATCTATTACCAAGAAATGGAGACTATGATTTGATGCTGGCTGCAGTGTAAGCAAAATGAATTAATTATTAGCAGCACAGAATTGAAGGAAAATACAGGGTTTCCTAAAGTGAAATATATTGGCATTTTAAAGAAGAAGCCATAGCAAGAAACTTACTGATGAATCATTCAGTCCCCTTTTCTCCATTTTCCTTGCCTTTTGGAATTTTTATATGCTTAATTTTAAGACAGCTATTCATGAATTAAGTCACACTTTGCTCAGAATTTATAGAAATATTTATCTGTACATATCAGTGTACATATTTTGTTCTTCCCTAATTGGAAGTTCACATGTTTTAACATCTGACTTATTGTCACTTTGACAGGTAAGTAGTAAATTAATGATTGGACTAAATTAGCTTCAATATTATTCTTTAATAGAAAAGTAACTTTTTTCTTGATCAACTATAGCTCAAAGAAAGCAAAATGAAAGTTTTTGAGAGTTTATGAACCTTTACAACTTCATTTTATAAATTATGAACTTTAATGTGTATAACATTGATAATTATTTTGTGAAATTAAAAATCTTCATAGCAACAAACTGTATGTTATTTGGATTTCTTTGTTTTGTAGGTGGTTTGCCATTTCATTTAAATTTCATTCAATTTATTAACACTGATTTTTCACTTTTAAATCTTACTATTCAAAAACAAAATACAGTTATATTTTGGCTAATTAATTAATAATTAATTAATATAGAGCCTCACTCTATTGTCCCAGGCTAGAGTACCCTGGTGTCACCCTACTTCATAGCAACTTCAAACTCCTGTGTTCATGTAATCTTCCTGCCTCAGCCTCCTGAGTAGCTGGGACCACAGCCACCTACCACACCTTCCCAACTTGTTTTTCTGTCTTTAGTAGCAACAGGGAGGGTCTCATTCTTGCTCAAGCTAGTCTTAAAATCCTGACCTCACGCCATCCTCTTGTCTTGGCCTCCCAAAGTGCTAGCATTTATTACAAGTGTGAGCCACCAGGCTGGCCTATTTTTATTTTTTTCTAAGAATAGGTAGCTATTTGATTGTTTTTAATTTTTAGGTAATGTGTTTATATAATTGAAATGAAATTGTTTGCCTTTAAACTTATTTAGATTCTTTTGGGAAAGAATGGTCTATCTCTACCCAATATTTGCCCAGGAGTTACGCACATTGACTTCTCTTGAAGTTGCAGAGATTTGAGCAGATGACTTTCTCAGCATCTAGACAAATGGAATTCAGGGTTCCAGGGCACTCCTGCAACCTGCCTATTTAAACTGCAAATATATAGTTTTTCTCATTTACAAATGTTCAATAATATAAGTCTGTGGAAAACACTCAAGTGCCAAAGTAAAAGATCCGCATACTAGAAAAGAGGAGACCTCTTGCAAAGCCCCCTATTTCCGAGGCTTTCATCTGAGACTGCTCTCTGAACTGAGGTGGGATCTTCCTCTTCATTCCCACCTGTCCTTCGGATCCTCTGAACCTCTGACCTCCAGGAAAACTTCAATCTCCAGAACAAGCCAGCAGGAAAGCTGCCTCGGTCACAGTGACCAGTGATTGTGCCTGTGGTCGTTCTTCCAAACTTCCATTTCAGTTGTTTTCTAGGGGTTGTGATCTTTGACAGGATTTAACAAAAGCATGAAGAAGTAAGGAGGTGGGTGGTGAAAGGGCGTGTGTGTGTGCATGCACATATGTGCCTGTGTGTTCAAGTGTTGACCATGGATAGTGAAGAGTAAATTCTAGTACCTCGACAATAATTTTTTACACAAAAATCCTTGATTCTTAAGTTGATGTCAGGGGAGCTCTATAGGGTCTTTTGATGAACTTCAGGGGGTACACAGACCCCTTAAAATGTTGTAGGTTCACAATATACCAGATTCTCAAAGGGAAATTCTACCTCTTGCAGTATTACAGTCGCCCAAAATTTTGGTTGCTGGATACTTCCTGTTTCTTTAGGAGAAACTAAGAGTTTTTCTTCCTACCTTCAGATAATCTTGGTATGTATGGGTGATGGGTTGTACTTTAAAATCCAGTTTATTGAATTCATAATTAGATCAAATTCCTCTTAGGTTTTGGGAATGACTTGTCTATCTGTTATCATTTCAGTTTCACTTACTTTATTTTATCCTTGTTTTTTTTTTTTTAATTTTATATTTAGGACTAGGAAATAATAATTCTATGGGCTATCAACCAGGTACCACACTAAAAGTAGTCTCTTTCTGTTCAGAATAAATATTGATCACTTGAATGGTCATACTAGTCATACTTGCGAAAAGGTTTATGTATATTAGCCAAACTCCTATAAAAATTTAGTGAAAAGTTCAATATTATCATTTGCCAGAGGTTACAGAGCTAGGAAGTACCAGAGCCAGGATTCAAACCTAGGTCTCTGTTTTTAAATGTCATGCTCTTAACCACTGTGCTGTGATGTCAGCCATGGTGGATAAAAATACCCACCAATTTTAACACTTTTTCATGTCATACATCTCACAAGAGTCTAAACATCTCTTTTTTTCTCTACTGGGGTTAAAGAGGAAAGAAAAGGTGTACCTTAGCAAATCATTGAAACCTAGTTCACAAAGGTAAGAATTTCAGGAAGAATTTCAGGTTGTCTCCTTGGTAGGTTTTTGTTGATATTCTAATTTGGGGCTACTACTTTCTCTCCGTGTGACCTCAGACTCATTCGATGAGTTTATACAAATAAAAAATGAAAAGCAGTCCCCTTTTGTTGAGTGCTAACCAGGTACCAGGGACTGCTTTTCATTTTTTATTTGTATCAACCCTATTATTACAGTTATAAAACTCAAACAGAAAGCCTATTTACTGAGGGCATCTAGTATACCTTATATAATTGAAAACGATAATGATTCATTCAGAATGATATCCTATGTCTGAAACTTACTTTTCCCCTCCTTCATTTTTCTACATCCCACAGAGATAGAAGTAACCAAAGTGTTTTTTCTACTCTCACACATCCTTGAACACAACACTTCTGACACCAGCTACGTGGGGCTTTCTCTCCACACACCCACCCACAGTCAGTTCTCTAGTGGACACCGACTGGTTGTCCTATAATTCAGTTCAATTCTGACGCTGTCTTCCTGGAGTTACAGTCACATTCCACAAGTTAAGGTTTTGGTCTTACAAGACTGCCTTGTACATCAGATGCCAACTGCAAGCCCCAGGTTGTGCCCTGGATTTCTGATCTACTGGCTAAAAATCGAGGTCGCCACAACCTCCTTCTCTAGTTTAATTAATTAGCTATAGTTGCTCACAAAACTCAAGAAAATACTTGACTATCATTTATTCGTTTGTTACGAAGGGTATTTTAAAGGATACAAATGAACAGCCAGATGGAAGAGATTCACAGGGCAAGGTACTGGGGAAGGGGTGTGGAGCTTCCATACCCAATCAGGGCATGACCCTTCCAGTCAGTTTTTACGGAGTCTTCACTACATAGGCAATATTGATTACATCGTTAGCCGTTGCCAACCAACTCGACCAACTCAAACTTCAGCCCTTCTCCCCTCCTGGGATTCAGGGAGTAAGGCTGAAAGTAGCAACTCTCCAATCATGCCTTGATCTTTCTAGGCAGTAGCCCCTATTTTGAAGCTATCTAGGGGTCCCTAGCCAGGAGCCATGTCATAAGCATGAAGAAGACATTCTAATGGAGATTCCAAGGGTTTTAGGAGCTGTGTGCCAGATAATGAGATGAAGAACAAACATAGAAATTCTTGTAAATCACAATATAACATCCTCCCAACCCTAGCAACTTTGGTAGATAACCTTTAAATGTCAGAGTGGAAGAGTTAGAAGATGAGCCCAAGGGAGAAACTGGGCAGGAAGAACATTCAGATCAGTGTGGTTTCATGTCTCTCTTCACACTCTGTTATCTGTTAAGTTTTGTCTCAAGGTTTTGTCATCTCAATACTACCCATTTCTAAATGGAAATTATTAGCCATGGTGATATTCAGAAGCTACATATGAGGAGGAGTAAGAGGCAGCAGGCTTCTAGCTTTTCACTGTTTGGCAACAGTAAATGCTTTTTTTTTTTTTTCCAAAATAAAATTGATATTATAGCTTTATAGAGATCAGTTTTAAGTTTAAGGGAGAGTTAGCAGATAGTTTATCTTTGTAACAAAACACTCTACTGGTTGGTGGATTTATGTACAATATATCATTTTTTGTCAAACAATAGCAAAATCAAAGTTTTACAATGAGGTTATGTAAATAAAAGTCATCAATAGAAAGAAATGGGTGTCCTAAAAGAATGGAATCTTTGGAGCGAATATATTATTGTGACAATCATTCACTTGGCTAAAAGCTGTGGATACTTGCCATGTTCCAGTTATGGGATAATTTTCTGGGGCAAAAAAGGAAATTTTTACCAAATCATTGTCGTCCTTTGCCTTCCCCTTGAAGTGCTGGTTAAATAAAAAAAATCATTAAAGACATAATTGCAGAACAAGTGAGATGATAAAGGTAAAAAAATAAAACAAAATAAAATGCCGAGAAAGCATAGAATAGGAAGTTATCAGCTCCAAGATGGTTGGAATAATCATGAAAGAAAGGACATGTATTGATCATTTACTGAACAAATGAATGAATAGCATCATGGAAGCATATATAATCACAGCATCAAATGCTGTGTTCTGAGAAGATGACCTGGGATTTGGCAAATATAGGGGAAGATTCAATGGAATAGTCAGGACAGAACCCACATTCTGCAGAACAATATGGACTAAAGGTGAGAGGGTAAGCTTTATGGCTCCTATGTCCCCCTAAAAAATGAATAACATGTTTTAGCTAATGTAAGCTACATCCTGTTATTCCTAGAAAGGTATAGTTTGCTGGGGATAAGTTGTGTCTAGGTCAAGCTCCTGTACGGTGGCTTATTTCAAATTATATAACAAGCTATGCATTTTATTTTTTTAAATTTTTTTACAAAACAATAGTAATATAGTAGGCCAAACCATATAAAACTTTTTTTTAGATAAAAAGTGTACAAAATATACAAATATTGACAATTTCAATTTCCTTATAATAATATATGTGCTTCTTCATTAATAATTAAGAATGTCAAGCGATTCATTTAATAACTGTCACAATTTCAAAATAATAATAATGATAACAATGTTTCAAGATATTTTCCATAGCAGTAATGTGCTATGAAAATATTTGTGGTTTCTGTTGGTGACACAGTTGCAGACACTGTTAATAATGCTGTGGTTTCCTTCCTTGTCTAATAATTAAAGGCAGTGATAAATTCCGGTTAGAGTAGAGTCAGAAAGAAGCTACGTGTGTTTTCCATCAAAGGTCATAGATTCAGGCTATACATTTTTTTTTAAAAAGCCAACATTGAGTCTTTTGGAGAGAGAAAAAAAAAAAAAAAAAACTCCTAAAATCGTTAAGTAGGTGATCTTGATTTAGGATTCTACATGTCTACTGTCATAAATCGGTTATCATATCTGGTTTAATAAGTTTCCAAATGACATTGAACTTTTTATAGATTTAATACTTACCACAGCAGAATACATCAGTAAATCTGTTCCCTGAAATTATTGGTGTGTGTGCATGCGTATTTATCTCCTAACATCTGAATTCCCTCTATAGTAATACAAACGTAAAATTGTCATATCATTCTTAGAGGTGATGTTTGGTTTTTAAATCTATAGCTAAATACTAGTCTAGTTATTCTTTGAATTAGGCTCCTTCCCTGGTGCAGTATAGCATTCAATCACAAGTTAGTAATAATGGGAGCATAACTTCTGAGCGTTTACTGTGTACAAGCAAAGCTGTCGACTCTTTGCACACATGATTTCATTTAACCCTTATGATTACCAACCCAAAACCAGTATTTTAAAGTGCAAAATATAAAATTGGCTATTTCCCCCTTAAAAGTTAGTATTTTTCACATTCTACTTGAATCTGCGTATCTAATTGTTATGTTTGAAGTAGGTCGTTTAGCTGTTGATTTTGCTCCCAAATAACTCCGGTCTTCTTAACACCTCTCAGATGTTCTTTTCCGTAATATTTTATTTTGTTTTGTTTTTGCTTCAGTTGTAGGACCCATACTAAAAGGAGTAGAAAATGGAATGAGCGAAAAAACAGTTGTCGTTTATTACAATTATTTCTTCCAGAAATTTGGCAATGAAGGAGAAAGATAAGAGGTAGATTTGGTGGGGAGGATAGAAAGAGGATTTATCAAAAAGGAAAAAGAAAGCACATGAGGAATTTAAGAGCGAGAAAAAGAGAGAGAGAATTTCTGCAGGGTTAAGTTCCCAGAGGTGGGTCACAGAGCAATGCATCTTTCCTATCTCCCTTGATTTTCTGTGTTTTCCAAACATCGGCATTTTTCTTACTGAATTTATAATAGCAAAAATGTTTAAGAAGTCAATAGTTCATAATGTTGTAGGGATGAATTAGCCAAGGGTGCACCATGTAAGGCAAGAGTCCAGACCCACGAGGACACCAGCATTAAAGAAGTTAAATTATAGAAGAGCTACTAAAGTTCAAAAGCTTATATACTCCTTAATAGTGTGAAAAATTGCTTCATACCTCTATTTTAATCTGTATAAACAGATCATATTTTTTCAATTTTTAACACAGCAAAAGCACCTTTATATTTTTATTTTATATGTGTGTATTATGCCTATACATATATAAATGATATTTTTAAGGACCTATTTAAGTTTTCCCTTTTTTCACCTAACAATGTTAGGAGTGGAAAATTATGATAGAGTTCAGAAAAGAGAGGGATTGAAATGCTTGTCATTACTATATTCAGGCAAAATAGTTGGGCACATTGAGTAATGGGACTAAATTATATTACGTGAGGTGCTGGCCTTAAAAATGGTCATTCCGTTTTCATTTGTGTCTGTTATGTCTTCTGATGAGACACAATTGCATTTGAGTTGTATAAACTGATAAAATATAAATAATTGCAATACTCAAAGTGAAAGCACTAGTTATATGAAATAAAAATCTACTCACCTAAATTAAATATTTCTTAAACATTTAAAGCATATGTACTAACATTTTATAAGAATATGCCTAACTGAATGCTTATCACTGAGCAATATGATTTCCAGAATATTATTCAAAGACAACTTGGCTGTTCTTAAATCTTTTAATTTTAAACTGCCGATTTACAGTTTTCCTTTCATCCTTCTGTTTTGAAGGCTCGATGTGGGAGTGCTAATTAATGTTAGGATTCTTAACTGATAGACTTGTTGCTAAGCAAATAGAACTATCAGAGCATTTTATTTTGAAACTGCACTCTTTTTGTGACTGATATCACATTCGAAATCATGCTTGAAGAAACATTTCCTGGCAGGGAGCCAGTGCTCTCATTAAGAACATATTGCCCATGACTGATTTCACTGGTTTATTCATTTCCACAACGCTTATTGCCCTTGATGTTTAAAACCTCATGCAAAAGATGTGTGCATCAAGTTGTCTTATCAATAAGAGTATATACAGATTAGAAAATTATAAAATAATGGAGTTAATAAAAATTGTATTTAGAACTGTACATTTCAGCTGCCAGGAAGATCTCGCTGACTTCCTTGGGCCGTGTATTAGCTAGACCCTGCGTTCACTTCCTATTCTTCCTGTCTTCATTTTTGTCTTCATTTGGATTTCCTCAGAAGCAGTCACTGTGTCAAAGTTTCCAGAGTAAGAAGTTTATTTGGGACATTCAGAAAATACTGAAAAGGGAGTAAGAAATGAGAAAAGGGGTGAAATTGGGAGGATCCTTGGAAATGGTTTCAAGCCATGTCTCAGGGTTATCCCTCCCCAGGGGTGAGGGAGGTAAGATAATTTCTGTAATAACTTCTATCAGTCGCTGGCTGAGTGCCACAGGGTTTGAAGAAGATGTGATTTCCCTGATGCTTACAGCCTGCCAAGCAAAAGCACAGAGCAGTCTTTCTGAGAAAGCTCCAAGGCAAAGAGAGGCAGATATCTGCACAGCGGCTGGACGTCAGTTGGACCTCACTGGAACAGTAACAGCCGGGAGCTCCAGGCGGGCCACCCAAAGCATCTGCCATACCTCTGCGTATGTATGTCAACTCCAGGTGTTATTTTTGTTTTATCCCTATCTATGGAAAGATGGAGGGATCATTTCTCAGTTGTATATTCATTTTTTTTTTTTATTCGTTTACACGCATTGATTGATATTCCCTGCTGGGGCCTCTGTTCTAGGCCTCCAGGTAGAGAGATGAGGGGGCAGATGAGACGCCATCATCCTTGGGGCCCTCACAGTCAAGGTACGGTGCAGAGGAGGGTAGGAGCCGTGGAAAGTCCTTGACGTGCATAGGAGGTGGAATCATTTATTCCATATGCGGGAAAGTACATAAACCTGTTACCTTCCGGAAGGGCTGTGGCCGTTTCTGTAGCATTGAGCATCTCTGTTTTAGTTCAATGATCTCTGAGCATCCCCCTGAGAGTTTCACATACGTAGAAGAGGAGATGTTAGCAACAGATTGCTTTTTTATTGGGGGTATTTTACTAACTACATGCTCTGGGTGAAATATTTAAAAGATTCTTCGAGATTTGAACATGGGAAGGTTCCCGGTCCACTTAGCGGAGGAGATAGTTTCACCCACAGAATGCCTGCCAGCGCGTAGCATGCGCAGAGAGGATGGCCAGTGCATAGTTTTGGAAGGAGTCCATACTGAAATAGTAAAAAAATTAAAAAGTATACTATTTAAGGATAGGAACTTATCAATCCAGATTGAAAGGCACAACTATGGTAATGTGAATAAAGTATAAAATCATGTAAAATAGTATTGATATTTAAGGAGTCTTTTTATTACTCTGAGTTTTTTTAGAGAGATTATAAAAATAACTGCAGAGATGGCAATGATAGCTGTGGTTGCTGATTTATGCCTTCTACATGTCGCCAAACATACCTTAGCTCTAGAAGCCTGACAACCGTTCTGCCAGGTAGATTATTGTCTTCACTTTCTATGAAAGAACTGAAGTTCAGAGAAGTTAATTAACCTGTCTCAAAGCACAAAACTAGTCAGTCAGGATTTTAACCTGGGTTTCTTGAATTCTGAGGTGTGGCTGCAAAACTTATTGATACATTTAAAAAAAAAAAGAACAAGGTACAACATCAGGGAATCCAGGTTTCACTGAATTGTTCAACAAACATTATCTAGGAAATTCAGAGTAGACCAGCCGCTCCGCTAGACACTGTGCCGCCATGCACAAGGCAGACAGAGCCCCCGCCTCGCCTCGTGCAGCTGACAGTCTGGAAGGGAGGGCAGCTGAGCTTTACACCCGTGCACACCAGGTGGTGAGAGGGAGGCTAGCAGGTTCAGGTGCCAAGAGAGCCCCAACAGACAGAGGACGTAAGTACTTTTGGGTAGTAGGAAAGGCTTCCTTCAGACGGTGAATTTTTAAGCTAAAAGTTTAAAAATGACTCGGCTGCAGGTGGGAGTGAGAGGAGGGTAGAAAGAAAGAACAATGCTCTTCCCTAGGCCCGGGAAGAGCATACCCAGAGATGCAGAGGCCTCCCTGTAACACTGAAAGCACAAGACCGCCCAGCCTGCAGTTCCTGAGGGAAGGGGAGGAAGAAGCAGGCTGTGGATATCACGATGCCATTTCATCCTAAAAACCAAGAGAAGCCTGTGAAGGAAGTAACATCAGGGCTTTTCTTTTCTTTAATTTTTTTTATTGAGACAGTCTCACTCTGTTGCCCAGGCTAGATAGGGTGCCATGGCATCAGCTTAGCTCACAGCAACCTCAAACTCCTGAGTTCAAGTGATCCTCCTGCCTCAGCCTACCAAATAGCTGAGACTACAGGTGCTCTCCATGATGCCCAGCTAGTTTTTCTATTTTTAGTGGAGTTGGGGGTCTCATTCTTGCTCAAGCTGGTCTTGAGCCCCTGAGCTCAAGTGATCCTCCTGCCTCGGCCTCCCAGAGTACTGGGATTATAGGTGTCAGCCACCGTGCCTGGCCTGGCTTGCATTTTAGAAAGTTTCCTCTGGCTTCAGCATGGTAGACGGGCTGAAGAGGAAGAAACCCTCATGCAAGAAAGCATCACCAGTAATTCTGACGATCACTGCAAAGTGCTGCTGGTGAGCACAGAAAGAAAAGGAGATTTTTGAGGATTACTGGGGGGGCCTAGGAAGAGAAGAATGAATGAGTTTAGAGTGAGAGAGAGAGAAAGCAGTAGCATTGCCTGTGATTTTGGTTTGGGCAAAAGGGTAAACATTAATGAAATAGTTTCTGAAAACTTTAGGAAGTCTATCCAAGTGAAAGCTGACTTCATGCCAGGCCAAGGATCTGGAGGAACGCTGCCCTCAATTCTAAAGGAGGCACAGAAGCCAATGTAACTGTTTTGGAATCTGAAGGTGGTGGGATTAGAAATAATTTTTCTTCCTTCTCCTCCCCACCCCCTGTTTTAATTTATAGTTAAAAAGGAGACTTTCTTAAAAAGATACAGCTACTATGGTGCCTTCAGCTGAACATATGACCTTACAAGGTCAGGAAAAGTTGGGCCCAACTCATCAGTGCTTAAACTAAAGACAATTTCATCACGAGTAGAATCAGTGAGCTTTCCTAGAATATCTCAACTTAACTTCTCATGTTAGTAATATAAATCCAGACATAGTAGGTTTGGGTTCTTATTTTAATCTTCTATTTTCATTAACCAGTTTGTTGTATCAGTTACCCTTGGGTATACTGTGGAGATGGGTCTCTGTTACTTTTTCCTCCCTTTTCTGGGGATTTAGGGTATTATGCCAGAGTGAACTGATTCGCAGTGATTTGACCTGCTCCTTGTGCGCCGCTGCGTTCTTGTTTTTTATGTGGCTGCGCTGCTGCGCCTCTCCCTGCAGCAGGAGCAGTATCCACAGGACACTTGGGCGCTCAGGTGTAGGATTTTCATTATGCCCAACAATGTAGAGGACCTGGAAAGCCTCTGGAACCAGAAACTCTAATTTCCCGACCCTGAATAGTTAGGAAAGCAAACTTCTGCGTTTTCATTAACACGGGGCCCTGCGTGCCAGTTCAGCTCACTCCCTGCTAAGCTTCCTACATCTGTTGGAAAACGTGCACTGGCAGTTTCCCAGTCTTGCTAAGACTCATCAATAGATGCCTTTTATATGAAATGTATTTGATTTGGCATATTGACACTGGGATACATTATTCTTTTAGCAGTTGAACAAATTAAAATAAAATGAGGGCTCCTTTTTTCCTCAGTGTAATAAAATGAGTATAATTGGGTTAATATCTTAATCTGGCTGTTAGAAATTAGACTGTGTATGCAGAACCACACAATTTCTCTAGGAAAAGTGTATGTTTCATTTTTCTTACTCTCTCTGATGACCTTCCTATGTGTTTATAACTAGGGGAGAGTTTGGTCAGACAAAGGGATTGGAGTAACCTGGAGAGTTCACCGAACAATCCTGATGTCCAAGTGCCATCTCCCCCAAACCCTGATTTAATTGGCCTTGGGTTTAGCCTGGGCACCTGCAACTTTTTAAATCCAATGTGCAGCCAAAGTTGGCAGGCAGTGTTCCCCACTTGTGCTACAGAGAGAATCACCATTACTCATCTTCCCATCCTTCCTTTCTCTTTCATTTCCTTTGTATCTCAGAGGGTGGTCTTGGGCTAGGTGAGTAAGGGAGTTATTGAATGGTCTAGGAAGATTCAGATGTCTCCATTTTAGACTCAAATCGACCATACAGAGGTTTGAGTAAACACTTACAATTAACGTAAGCTATTACATAAGTGAATCAGTTAGTCCAGTAGCTCCTCTGGCACTTCCCAGCTTGCCCTGGCATGCTTGTGAATAAAGCTGACAGGTGGACCTTCTATTGCCAAGGACTTCTGTCTAGTAAGAACTGTGTCACCGTGTAGGTGACGTAGACTTGTTCTTTTACTGAAATATATTTGCTTTATTTTATAATTTTAAATGGATGTTTCAAATTCAACAAATGATTCAAACATTTATTTATAAATCCATAAAGCAGGTATTTGACATCTCATATCTTTGAACAAGATATATCAAAATATATACTGAAAGCATGAGTACCATAGTGCTTTTAGAAGCCCATTTTTCACCATCTTGTACAAAATGAGGGTTTAATTTCTTTAACACCTGATAGACTTTAGCTGGCAATGTGGTATCACTTATCTTTGAATGATTTTTTTTTTTTTTAGAAGAATTATACATACATTTAAAGGTTTGGCCAAAAATGGTAACATCCTAGCTATATGAAAACCTGTAAGCTACCTTTCTACTTAAGACAGGTAACTGTTTTAAAAAGATTATCTAGTTGGAAGGTAGTCCCAAGTTTAAAGAAAATATCTGTGATAAAAACAGAAAAAAAAAACCACTTGTGCAAAAACAAAGTGATTTTATTTATGAGTGACACTTATATCTTACAGTTACTAAAAATAGGTCTCAGGTTATTTGAGGCTTTTAACATTATAGGAATAATTTACATAATATTGTACCTAATGAAGAACTTCGTCATTCGCAACATGCCCTTTGTCATTCTTCTAGCTAGTTGTTGTGACATCAGGATCTGTGACTTGTCATTACATTGTTGGCAACCACTTGCTGGGTTTGTGACATTACAAGGTCTGGAAAAGTCAAAGTCTCTCCTGAGTGTGTATTCTCAACAATCATTAGAAAAGCAATTGGACTTTCACTATTTCCTAGTAGCTGTCACTTTCATTTAATTGCAGAATCTGAATATTTTGTTGAAAATATAATCTTTCACCATGAAACTTGGTCACTGAATTTGAGTTTCTAATCAGTGGAAAAACTGAAGACCCGAACTGAAATTACCGTATATACTTCAGTATAAGCCAAGTTTTTTCGGTACAAATTTTGTGCCAAAAAAACTCGGCTTATACTCGAGTATATGGGTATCTTCTGAAAAATAAAAAGGTTTATCATGGTGCATCTGTGAGTGTATACATACCGATACTGTGGTGTTCATCTCCCATCCCTGTCGGAGTAGAGCTATGAATTGATGCCAAGTTGAATTTCACTGTGTAGAATCTGGGTATTTCTACAATCCAAAAAAAAAAAAAAAAAATCAAAATCATTGTCATTTTGTTACACGTAAGCAAATTTCTTCACTTTTTTCATTATCTGAAATCTGTACTTTAGTCTTTTTTACCTTGACCTTCTCAGAGTTTACCTTAATGTCTCAAACTGTTGAGAACTACAATAGTAATGATGGTTTCTCTGTGTCTTTCTGTGTTCAGCAGTGATAGCAGCATAATTTAATGGTTATTATTATGGAGTTAATCTTTGAATATGTGAAACAAATTATAATAAAAAGGTATGGCCTTTTGCTGGATTCTAGATAGTACATATTGATTTTTTACGAGCAAACTTCTCCCTATTTATGATTTGTTGATCTTCTTTAGAAATACTTTGTTTTCCATTTGAAATTTTTAACTTGAGTCTAAAATCAGCCCTTCTCTTGGAATATGTAAGTGACTTGTATTTGTTTAGGATTAAGTTTATCACCAAATAATAAAAATCTTAAAATAATAGTGACTTAAATGAGCTAGAACTTAGTCTTTTATTGTCGTGTAAAGTGGGTGCAGACAGAGTACAGCCCTGGGAGAGAGCCTGCCTGTGATGGGGGCCTGGGTTTCAGGGTCCTCAGCCAGGAATGAAACCATGACTTTCATTCTCAAGGTTGTGCCGGATCACCAGGCATCCCGGTAAGAAGGAAGGTAGAAAAGAGAAGTGGAGAACCAAAAGAGTTATTCTCTTTCTTAGACACAGTCTTTCTCTGAATCCCATACACTTCTGCATAGGTCTCATTGTTCAAAATTAACTCACATGACCATATTTTGCTAAAAAGAAATTAGAATTCTATAATTATAGAATTGTAGTTGGTATAATACTATCCCAAATACATTTTTTTCTTTCTTTATTTTTCTTTCTCTCTCTCTCTTTCTTTCCTCCCTCCTTCCTTCCTTTTTTTTTTTTTTTACTAAGGAGGAAGAAAAGAGCAGACAATGGGATAGGCACTAGCAGTGTTCTTCACATCTCTGTTTTCAGATTGTGATATTTGTAAAAATATTCAAATTAAAAATACTCAAAGTATAAATAACAGGCTTGTTGACAGAGAGTAAAACAGTGACATAAGTAAAGCTAGGTAGGAACTTGCCGTATTGACTATTAATTGTGAGCACTTGCCTAAAAAATGGTGGGACACAGGAGGGGAAATGACAGGACTAAATATGTAGATAAAAATTACCAAGAATTCTGTGAAAAATTCCAAAATTCACTTATATGCTAATCATTTGTCTATCAACTTTGTTTATTCAGAATATCTATAAGAGAGAGGGTTGTATATTTGGACCAGCATCATTCAGCCAATCATAAAAAACAATTTAGAGTTCATGAACAATTATAAAATTCTTGAGGCCTTAGAGAATACTTTGCTAGTCACAGTGTGGCACATTGGGGCTTCTTTAAATAATATATGGAATTCTTTGGGTTTTTTTTTTTTTTTTTTTTTTTTTGCAGTTTTTGGCCGGTGCCAGGTTTGAACCTGCCACCTCTGGTATATGGGGCCAGCACTTTACTCCTTTGAGCCACAGGTGTCACCCTCTATTTCTTTTTTTTTTTTTTTTTCTTGGTTGGGCTGGCATGATCCTGCAATCCTTTAAAATTAATTTATTTCAAATTAACATGAGGGTACAAATTTTTAGGTTACATTGTTCTCCCTTCCAAGGTAAAGTTCAAGTTGCAGTTGAGCCTTTCACACAGGGGGTGCAAAGTTAAGGTGCACCCTTAACTTTGTGCACATTACGTGAGGTCCTGCCAATTGCCCCCCCTTCTCCCACCAATGCCCCTCCCATCTCCCTCCTCTCTCCCCCTTGCTAGACTATATTTATGTTTTATCATTTGCAGGGCATGTAATTATTTATATATTCCTTTCATATATGTATTTAGTGGATATTTTTTGCCACTCTGGATTCCTTACTAAGAAGGATGCATTAGCAGATGATGTAAAGGTCATTAAGTCTTCTGGTTATCTATTGCTAACAAATCACCCCCAAAACTCAGTAGCTTGAAACAGCAACAATTCCTTATTAGTTCACAATTTTACTCTACTGTAGACCTCTCTGCTGCATGTTTCCTCAAATGGAGTAGCTCACTTGGAAGGGCTGGAAGATCCACGTCCATGGTGGCCATATGTGCCAGCTGGAGGTCTCACGTGGCCTCTCTGCATGGCTAGGTTGAACTAATTGCATAATGGCAGATGCTTGATTTCAAAGAAGGATCATGTCAATACTCAGAAGTACTGAGTATCCAATGTACTCAGTACTTCTATGAAACCAACTTATCTTTACTCACAGTTTCTTATGAAAGACAGAACACAACTATAGCCCAGGATGAAGGAGAGAAATAGAGTGGGAAGGGAAGGGAGGGGGGAGGTTTGATAGAGGAAGGGTAAATGGCAGGACCACACCTATGGAGCATATGGCAAGGGTACAAGTTAAATCTATCAACTGTAGAACATAAATGTCTTAACACAATAATCAAGTAAATGGGGTGAAAGCTGTATTAATTAGTTTGATGTAAGCATGTCAAATTGTATAAAAAAATCAACACATTGTACCCCACATATGCATACACGTATTCATGATGTATGTATATATGACTTACTTAAAAAAAAAAAAGACTGAGCATTCCAAGAGGGCACATCTTGTCTCATTGGCCAAAGCTAGTCCTATGGCAAAGGCCACAGCCCAAGTGGGATTGGGGGCACCCATGGCTGTGTAAATACCAGGAGGTATGGTTCTTCCAGGGAGGTGTTAAAGTAACTGCCTGCCACAGTTAGTTCTCAGAAGATAAAAATGGGCACTATCTTCTGAGTTACTGCCACGTCATTGTCTTTAATCACACAATTGCTTTACAAAAAAGATACCATTTATCCCATTTTCTGGGTAAGAAAAATGAGTTTTAAAATGTTTTAAATGACCTACAGGAGGCCACAAAGCTCTGGAATGGTGAGACTTCCTTTTCAGCCCGACCCTGAATGCCTTCAGTCTCCACTTTGCATGGCCTCTGGCTGCTGCTTCCCAGGCTGATCCGTCGTCCCTGCTGAAGGCATGTCTGCACTGGGACTTCTACTCTAAGCACAAGAAGGGCCTTGCCACCTGACATGTTGTTTTTTGAATTGCGTACAAGGGAAGGAGATTTCCTAGACATTCTAATTAACCAAGTACAGCTCCTGTGCACAGAGCTCCCTGGCAGTGAGGGCCATGAAAGGAACGCGTCTGGCAGTGCAGCAAGACCAGAAACGTGTTCCTCTGTGCTCTGCCCCACTGCAGGCTTTTTCTTAGCAAACCTGACCGGTAACAACAGCATCTCAAGTCTTTTCTAGAAAGCTTTCCATATCGGTACCTTTTTCCTGGAATAAAGGCTTATAACAAGGGCATTAAAAATATGATAATTTCTAATACTTTCTAATTGGTGTATTTCATATATCAAGGGTTTTCCTGGCACGCCCTTGTCAAAATAAGAATGGGTCATGCACATGGCCATGAAATTCCATTCTTTATATTTTAAGCAGCAAGATTGTTCTTTTCCTTCACCGTTTGGCAGATTAGAGTTCCTCTTTAAAATGGAAAAAGTTAGTTGCTTATCGAAGCATTTGATTAATTAGCTAGACCTGTCAGGCCAAACAGAACTAGCCAAGTCTTTTAAATCTCTTAATATGAGCCACTTTTCACAAAAACCTGTTCCATTCATGGCCTTTACGTTTCAAATTCCTTCTCATTAGCGATCTGGTATTTGGGTGCCTCTGAGCGGAGAGCATCGTTGTGTTAAACTGGGCTCATTATGGATTATAGGTTTTCGAATGGGGATGCCTGGACACAAAAGACTGCCCTCCTGTTTTCCCGTGAATCACTAATTGGACCTTCGCCTTGTTTTTACAAGCAAAGGCCAAGCTTCAATAAGGAGACAGACTTTTATAATGTCACAGTTTGGGCTGTACTGAAGAGCTGGTGACCTATCATTATCAATACAGATGTGGAACTAAAGTAAAGCATGTGTTTGCTTTTGCTGGAGACAATAAAAGTAATGGCTGCTTTTAAAACCAGTAAAACACTGAACTTGGAGAAATTCATTGACTACATCACCCTGCAGTAGCTCAATTCCCTGAGTGATAAAATACAACCCCCAAAAACTCAGAAATAAACACGATATAGTTAAAATAGAAATGAGACACAAGCCTGAACCCACACTGCCCCTACGCTGACTTCTAGGAAAATACGTTTCTTTTTTTTTTTTTTTTTTTTTTTTTTTCCGAGACAGAGCCTCTGCCCTGGGTAGAGTGCTGTGGCATCACAGCTCACAGTAACCTCCAACTCCTGGACTTAAGCAATTCTCTTGCCTCAGCCTCCCAGCAAGTAGCTGGGACTACAGGCACCCGCCACAACACCTGGCTATCTTTTGGTTGTAGTTGTCATTGTTGTTTGGCAGGCCCAGGCTGAATTCGAACCCCCCAGCTCTGGTGTATGTGGCTGACACCTTAGCCACTTGAGCTACAGGAGCAGAGACAGAAAATAGGTTTCTTATGTTCCCAAAGAAATCCTTGTACTGTTACATCCCCAAGGTTTTAGCATCATCGCCGTCTATCAGGCTAATGTCTCTAATAGGAATTCTTTTTGGATTTGCCTTAGTTAAAATAATAGTCTATGTGGGGGTATATTTTCAATTTGTTTTAAAATGTTGTTTGTATTACTTGCAGTAATTCTTTTCCTCTTTCTATTTTATTTCCTTTCTTACAGAGTTTACTATTTACTTCCAAATTACTCCAGACCCTAATAGTGTACTTTGCTTTTGGCAGAATTCGTACATCTATTGAATTGCATTCTGTTTTGTTGAATTTCATTCACTGAGTGTCTTTCCAATGGTTTCTTTCCATGGCAATTGAACTACTTCCTCAGGGCCTTTGGCTTGCATTTGTAACATATAAAATCAACCCTCATAGTCAGGCAAGTGTCCTGAGTATCCTGTACCCTCCAGTTTAAATATTTATGGATGTGACTGGTTGAAATGCTGCAGTAATATACAGGTTCCTACTGGTCTTAAAATAAA
Source organism: Loris lydekkerianus (assembly GCA_963574355.1). NCBI lineage: Eukaryota > Metazoa > Chordata > Mammalia > Primates > Lorisidae > Loris > Loris lydekkerianus. Next base: position 56,759 of record CAUYPK010022482.1, read on the forward strand.
TGATTTTCTGGTAGTGTTATCGAGTTTAAGAATTCAGATTTTATACACTTGAGGTTAGCATATTCAGCAGACAACCTAAATGTGGCATCATGTTAATGGAGTCCTGGAAGCTGCTGGTGTTAAAATGACTAAATTAAGGAGTCAACACTGCTTGTTTAGGCACTTTAGGATAAAATGGCATGAGAGCGCGGACTTAACAAAAATCAATTCAGCACGCAGAGTGCACATCCATCAGGGCTTGGTGATGATGTCAAGGGGAGCAACAACCCTGTTTTATTCTATGAAGAACGCTACATTAGCATCCTCACATCCTCGGATGGCTGTGACATTTGCTGTTAGGGAGCTACTCTGAGGCAGCCACAAGGCCCCCAGGGACTCCTCCAACTACATTAAAAAATTAAGTTGGCATCAAATGACTTATTGAACTCTTTATTGATATCCTTGGGATTTTGTTGTCAGTCTACACAGTAGTTAGTCTCCTTCCACAGTAGGAAGTTGTAACAGTTACTGATGATTTGAGCAAATTATTTTTTCTCTATCCAGCCCCCACATATGAGAATAATAATAGTAATAAACACAGCTCAAGTGGAAGGTATCTTCTAAAATGACGTGGGCACTTTCTTTACATAGTGTCTGGTTTTATTTCACATTAATTCTAGGTCGATATTATCCCCTCTTTCAAATTTAAACATTATTTTATTCACTTATCCATCCAACATCACAAATGAAATCCCACACCATTGATCATAATTATATAAAAGAAGTTTTAAATTTTCTTTTGATCTGGGTTTTGCACTCTCGTAGACTTCAGAGATTGTATTTGACAAATAATGTAGCTAATTCTTAAGTTAATTTTTACATGTATATATTCTCTTTGCTGGGAAAAAAAGTTGATGAAACATACTTCTTGCTGTGCTTCCTCTTCAGAACTATTACATTCATTATTTAAAGTGTTGGAGGTTAGATATTAAATTTAACGAGCCTAATTATTGATTAGCACTTTAATAAACATGTAATGTTTTTAATAGTAATTCAAAATATGTAATCATTTCATTTCTTTGCATACTATCTAATATCTCAGAATCTCTCCTGAAGTAGAAATAGTTGATATGCAAAACCACTATACTCTGTCCATGTTTTTATCATAATTCATCTTCTTGGTTTCTTTATTTTAATGATTTTCAATTTTCATTATGAAATTAATGTGTCTTCATTGCACAAATTAAGTTTAGGAAAAACTGGAATACATAATAAATAAAATAAGGATGAAAATCAGTGTTACCACTTAAAGGTAAGCTCTGCTAATGGTTGGTATCCTTTCAGAATTTTTCATATATATTTTCCTCTGCATATGTAGAAACTTTTTCTATGTTTGTTGCTTTATGTAATTATTTTTCAACTAGTCTATGGCATAATTGATTTAGCTAATTATCTCCTGTTGGAAGTTGAATCTGAGCTATTGTGGCCGTGAACAATGTTTCTTTGGCCATCCCTGTATATTAATTTCCATGAGAGGAGGCGAAAGGTTATGAATGTTAAATATTCGGATGTGTTACCAACACACCCTTCAGAACTACACCTGGGTACGTTGCCTGGTCCTCACTTTACTTTTAGGATTAAAAGGGGCATCATGGTCATTCATTTCTTCATTCAGTCATTCAAAACCACTTTAGTGCTTGCTAAGCTCTAGCCATTGTGCAAGGCCCAAACACAGCAGTGATGGGAGACAGATGGCCCTGCTGCTTACCTGGAACTTGTCATGCAATGGGAGACAAGCCTGAAATAACCATACAAATGCCTTCCTAATGGAACATGTGTTGAGAAAGAAACGTTGCATCATTGAACCTGATCCCGGTTGGTAAGTCAGGAAAGGCCTCCCTGAAGAAGTGATATTTGACGCTTGACAGAGGTGTGCAGGGATGATTTCCTGTGTCCTGCGTCACATCATGCTAGTGACCCATAAACCTTGCCTTCCTGCTGGGGAATGCTATGGGTATTTTAGTACATTCTAAGTCAGATCATTTTCTTCTATGGATATTTTGTTGTTGGACAAAAAATGGACGACAAGGTCTCTTTTCTATTCCTCGTCCACCCTTTGTGCCAACAATTACAATCATCAACATGTGAGAACTAATCTTTTTTAAATTTATTTTTATTTATTATTTATTTATTTATTTGTATTGTTAAATCATAGCTGTGTACATTAGTGCAATCAAGGGGTACAATGTGCTGGTTTCATATACAATCTGAAATATTCTCATCAAACTGTTGAACATAGCCTAAAGGAAAAAAAAATAGTCTCTGTATTCAAAAGAATTAATCTATCTTGAATATGGGGCTTCATCTTAACAGGCAGTATATTCATGTAGCTCAATACTATTAATTTTTTTATGTGGAATCATGTAAAGTCCAAATCACAATTGTCTAATGATTCTCTTTAAGAGAGTTAGGCGAAAACGAGGGGCAGTGAAGCAACACCATCTTTAGAATGTGCATGGGAACGCTTCTGAGGTGCCATCTTCTCTCTGGGCAAATTTTATCCATCATTCTGTCCACAACTTCCAAAATCTACTAGTAAGGAAATGAAAATGTGTGCGTGGCCTTTCAATAACATTTGGGGCCAATATTTATTTTCTGAATTAACTAAATATCTTTGTTTCTGTTGAATCCATTATTTTCTTTGGTCTCAGCATTCATTTTCTGTAGACGAAAAACCTTTTGTTCTTTGTTAAACATTTCAAAATATATTCTTTATGGTATAAAACAACTATTATTTTCCTAAAATAAGTTGAGTTGTTGGATTGATAATTTATTGTTGATAAATTGACATAGGGTGTTGCATGATGTAATATGAGTTTCATGTTGAATTCAGCAAACACTCCTGTATGTGCGTTCCAAACAACTGTAGCTATTTGCTTTCCTTATCCAAAGAAAAAGTGGCCGATAAACATCATTGATGCAAATATCACTATTTAACATTAGTGGCTTTCTGGTTTTCTCTTTTCTGTGTGAAATGCATGCTTGGTTGACCAGGATTCAGTGAAACCTCTCATTAGGGCGCTACGGTTCATTAGGGCTTAAAGAGGCATCACTGAAATTTGAATTGGCCACGTGGTGATTGCTGAGTCTCTATGAGTGGTAATTGGCTACATTATGTTGTGTGCTTTACTTCTGCAATGGTTTTTAGAGTATTACAAGAAAAGTTAATGGTTAAGCTTTGTGTTATATAAAACATGGGCAAACTTCTTAGAGATGAGATCTGTCTGCTTATGAACCAAGATCTGGACAATCAGATTCCTATAAAAATCATTCAACCCAAATTTGGATATGATGCCAGATTTGTTATTAACTTATTGGAAAGAGTATGTTAGTATAATCTTTATTTCTGTTGCATTTTCTCAACTGAATGAAATATCTACATGTGCACACAGCACTAGAAAATCAACACACAATCTAGATGTTAATTTACTGAATGTCAAACATGCAGATTGAAAGAAACCATATTCAAAATGCAATAATTCAGTCAAGAGTGAACTGAAACAATGGTGAAGTTACTAATAGGCCGGGAATTACTGTGGAGATGTATATCCTAGCCTGATCTCTAAGTGAAGGGCGTGTGTAACCTTTATAATAAAATAATTGGTGCTCAGGCACTTGAGAAACAATGATTTACTGTATTTAGACCAGCCAAAAATATTTTTTATTATTCAAAATAGACTCATAAAATCAGTCTGTATCTGCTTTTCTGGCTGAAAGAAATGTCATCATAAGTAATACATTTCTCCTTTGAAAATATTCCTTATAACTTCACGGCAGGCATTACGCAAAATACTGGTAGCCTCAGCTACTTGGGAGGCTGAGACACAAGGATCACTTGAGCCCAAGACTTCGAGGCTGAGTGAGCTACATGAAGTGTCACTGTGCTTTACTATTGGAGATGGAGGGAGACTCTTATCTCTTAAAAAAAAAAAAAAAAAGGAAAAATTCAACTGCTCTTATCTGGATCTGGTTCAAATAGTTGTTTTTTTGTTTGTTTGTTTGTTTTTTCTTTACATGTACTGTTAAATGTCAGCATTGTTTATTTTACCTGGACATTTTGCTGCGGGTTGCAGTTGGTGAGCCTGCCTCCCTGTGGTAGCTTATACTGCATTAGGTTGGAAGCCTCACTTTGTGTACCTAAGCTTCTGCCATGGTTGTGTCTCATCTTTGAGAGGAGGGCCGTGGCTGTTAGCTCACCACCCACCATAAAATCTAAAATGCGGTAGGTCCCCAATTAATATTTATTGAATAAATGAATTATTCTGGATTTCTACCCTCTGAAACAGCAGCTAATATAAGTGTACCTCTCTTGCATTTTGTGAGTGAGTAAATGAACGTATGCATGACTAGGTGAGTTTACCATTTGTTTGAGAATATTTCCAATTTTAATTGGAAATTGTTTGACCCCCAACGGGGTCGCAACCCACAGGTTGACAACCGCTGCTCTAAATAGTGCCATCCAATAGCACTTTCTATCATGGTAGAATTTTAGAGGCGTGGTCACAGACTTACAGGAACAAATGTCAGGCAGAGGGCCTTTCCAGATATCCTTTGAGAATAAGGCTTGCTTTTTGACAGTTACTCCCCTATCTTCCTATCTACCTCAGCCCTCCCATTTGAAAGAAAATAAAATTTTGGAGCACAATGAGACACTTTGCTTATGTTGCACTGTCAAGTGCCAAGTCGTTTTAAGTATATCATAGTTTCATTGGTGGTTGTTCTTGTGTTAAGTAATCCATGGCAATATGGTACATATGTAAAGTTCACATGTGATGATTATTTTATTCTTGGTGATACATCCTGACTCTATGGAGTCCCCTCGAAATCAGTGTTAAAACAAAAGAAGTAGAGAAGATGGAGATCTAACCGTCCCCCCTAACGGGCACACCCTGACTTCATGCCTTGCTAGTTGTTTAACTACTTGGGTTTCACTGAATTGATCGGGCTGAGGAGGAACTTGGACAGAGTCAGAAGCCAACTGGACAGGCCAAAATATGTATTTCAGAAGTAAGGACAGTTGAAGAGTGAGAAGGGTGAGAAGAAGGGGAGGCACAGAGGAGGGAAGAACAGCAGGTGCCCTAAGGTGGGGAACTCTGGAGAGAGAGTCATTTAGATGGGAACTGGAGGAAGCCTGGGTCTCCATCTTCTCTTCTGGGCCAAACCCCTCCCTGCTGCCTCCCAGAGAGACCTTCGGGAAAGACCCTGTTTGTGTTCAAGCCTTTGTAGAGTTAGACTTCTACTCTTTGGATTGCAATACTATTCTTGAGGGGATGCCTCGCCTATAAATCCGTATAATTATTATACTCCTCTTCTTCCTGTTTGCATCACAATTAGTCTTGGTATTCTTCTAACTAAAGCAGTGTCAAAAATGTTGAGATGCTACTTTTCTTACTTTGGTTTTCCCCACAGAGCAGAACTTGAGATGAGGACTTAGATGCAAGCTGTTTATTTGGCATGTGATGCCAGGAAGTGGAAGGGAAGCAAAGAGTGAGCTAGGAAACAGGAAAAGCCCAATAAAGGATGTGTCCTCAGTGGGTTACCACTGCGGGCAGATGAGAGTCACTTCCTAGGGACTCACTGAAGAACCATAAGGAAGACATAACCTTACCCATCTCCATCTCAATCAGTGGTTCTCAACCTTCCTAATGCCCGCGACCCTTTAATACAGTTCCTCATGTTGTGGTGACCCCCAACCATAAAATTATTTTCATTGCTACTTCATAACTGTAATTTTGCTCCTGTTATGAATCGTAATGTAAATATCTGATATGCAGGATTATTTAAGTGACCCCTATGAAAGGGTTGTTTGACCCCCAACGGGGTCGCAACCCACAGGTTGACAACCGCTGCTCTAAATAGTGCCATCCAATAGCACTTTCTATCATGGTAGAAATAGTATATTTCTGTACTGCCCACTACAATAGCCACATATAGCTATCAAGCACATGAAATATAGCTAGTGTGACTGAGAAAATGAGTTCCTAACATTAGTTTTAGTTAACTCAATTGTAAATAGCCATATATAGTTAATGCCTGCTGGACTGGATAGCACAGATCTATAGGATCAGAGACTTATCCATTTATCATTAACTTCTATTCCTCATTTACAAGGGCATGTAGGAGTGGGGGTGTTAACACCCTCATACTTCTAATCTGTCCTACAAGGGGCTGAGATAGCTACTGTGGGTTGGGTGAAATCATGAAGGAAGAAAAGTTGAGAGAATCTAAATCCTTGAGAAGGGACATTGCCTTAAGCTGAAGGAAATTGCCCCTGATGGTTACAGAGGAAATCACAGGCAGGCTGAGGAACAACATGACAGGCAAGAAATGCCTCTGTTATGCCGCTTTGCAAGGCATTGAAAAGGCAACAATTTGGTACATTCAAATATGTTTTTATGATTCTGAAGTGTCAAAGTTCATTTACATCATAGGACATTTAATTCTGGTAATAATCCTGAAGTTCTAAGTTAATTTAATGCTTTGAAACTTTTAATGTTTTCTAAATGGGTTTTTTCTTTTTTAAAACTTTAATCATGTTGATTTTACTTTAATTTAGGCATTAGGACAAAACGGTCACCCCATTAGTAAGTGGTATTTTACTGTTTTTTGATGTTACATTTTGAAATGCAAGTAGAAAATGCTATCTGCTTTACATTTTTATTTTCATACAAGTGTATTTGAATTGGTTTTGACAATCATAGAGACTATTTAAACACGTTTGTCACTAATGAATGCTATAAGCTTTGTAAATTGCATTAGCTAAATAAAAATAGTCTAACAAAAAATGTGGCAACTCTAGTGAGTAAAACTGTGAAAAATCATGAGGCTCTATTTTCTTAAAGTTGGATTTAAACCATGCTATGAATATTTACATTTTAAAAAATTAAATTCTCTGAGAAAAATTCTTAACCCTAAAGATATCCATCTAGCTCTAAAAATGTAGGATTTATATAGCATAAATGAAGCCAGGTAGCCTATTAGAGTGTTACTTGTGAAAAATGATGAGGCTCTATTTTCTTAAAGTTGGATTTAAATGATTCTCTGAATATTTGCACTTAACAAAATTAAATTTTCTGAGAAAAGTTCTGTTTAACCCTAAAGATATCCATCTGGCTGTAAAAATGGAGGGTTTATAGAGCATCATTGAAGCTAGGTAGCACATTAGTGTTACTTGTAGATATTAAAACACAGAATTTACTCTTACTTTTTACATTTCTATAAAATAACTGTTTAAGGGTAGGAATAAAGGCCAAAATTTGCATTTAAATGGAGATATTTTAAGAAGAAATGCCCATTAGTAACCTTTACCCTTTAACCTTTAGATTTAAGAATCAAACGAGAGAAAATACTAGAAATGAAAATAGATAGAAAATATTTAGCTTCAACAACTTTGCAGAACAATGTTTTCACAGCCAGTGAGGAGGGCTAATTATGCCTTGTCATGATTCAATTCACTCTCATAAAATGTATAAATCAGAGGTCCCAATCACTGCAGACTCAGCAGAACTGAAGGGTTAAAATTGGAAGAAACCAGTTGCATTCGTGTTGATGAGCACATGATTTGAGTTTCTTTATCCTATGTCTTTATTATATGCATTTGAAAATTTTAAGAAGAGGTTGGAGACCACCATGGCAGATTAGCAGCAGCCTGCACAATGCTGCTGTCCTGGAGAGGATCAGAAACGGTCACAAGACCCTGGCTTTGCATCATCTGAGCAAGAGGATGGGGATCCATGGAGAGGAGGTGGGAGTGAGAAGACAGAAGTGGGATGAGCTGCTCAGCAGGACCAGAAGTAGTTGGGGAAGATACCCACACACTGAGAAAGGACAGAGGAAAAAGTCCCTGGCTCCACAGTTCCCCTGAGGATACTGAAACTGGAGTGGCTGGAGGCCTAATGGGAGCTGTGTACCTGTGTTACTCCAGAAAAGGGAAGACCTGGGTGGTGTGTGGACCCTGGGCATTGTGGCAGGTGCCACTGTAACTGCTAACCTGAGAAAACTACTTTTGCCCAGGGGGCGGATTTGTGACTGCAGCCTCACCCTTGTCCTTGACAGGCAAGGAGTGAGTGGGGAATCCAGATCTTCACGTGCACCCTGTAGATAGGTGATGTGCACGCCCACACTATTGCTGCTCGGGGCCCTGGGCAGAACAGGAGATTAAGGGCCTAGCACCTACTGCTGGGCCTAGGCAATCCTAGTGGACCACACATCCTGCAGGACCTGAGAAAAGCATGTGGCCGTAGCCCTTGTCACTCACTGCCCACAGCCAGGGCCGCTGGACTCCGCCATGGCTTCTGCTGCCTAAGAGGCCCCAGGCAGGATGAAAGCCATTACAGCCATTGCCATTGGTTCTGGGAAGCCTGCACAGCATGGGCCTGCACCATCCTGCACAGACACCCTGGAAGCTATGCCCTGCTCTGCTCACATACCCTGCCCACTGCTCTGTGGCCACCTGGCTAGGCACGTAAGTGTCATGTCCTGAGGACCAACTACATCCTGAGTTGGGGGTCCCACTCCACCCAATGCATGAGCTGTGACCTTCTGCTCCCTCTACACCAGAGGCATCTTCCCTGTGCCCCATGGGCATATAGAGTGCTATGCTCTGAGCACCTGCTATGTCCTGCGTCCCACCCTGCACAGATCTTGCCCAACCCACACACCTGGTACTTGGCTACCCAGGGCTGCACATGTGCACTCTGTATGAGTGACCTCCTCCATCCTGTGGGCATGCCCTGTCCTTCCCACCAGGTTTCCAAGATGTGCTCACCTGGCACTGGGGCTGGCCATGCCATAGCAGCCTGGTGACAGACCAAGGAACAGGGGATGCATAGCAGAACAGCAGCACTAAAGGCTCACAGTGCCTTTGTTCCCTCTCCTGCCTGCTCATCCCTCCAGAGCAGGAACTACGCCTGCCATGCAGAGACCCAACCCATGCAGAAACTAAGCAACAGAAGTCTCAGCAGAGGAGGACAGGTGTACGACATCTGCTATTGATTGAACCAAGAGAACTCACCCCAGGTGAGAAGGCACAAGCATTAAAAACCTCTAGCAATGTGGAAAAATAGGCTGTCTCCACACCCTCAAAGGATCACAGCAGCTCTCCAGTAGTGAACTCCAACCAAAAGGAGATTGTAGAAATGATAGATATGGAATTTGGATTATGAATGGCAAGTAAGATGAACAGAAACCAAGAGTAGCTATTCTCATAGAAGATAAAATAGGCTTTAAATCAACCATAGCTAAAAAAGACAAAAAACAGTCATTATATAATGATAAAGGGAGCAATTCAGCAAGAAGATATAACAATTCTAAATATAGATATGCACCTAACACAGGAACTCCCAGAATCATAAGTAAAATACTGTTAGATGTATGCAAAGAAATAAATAGCACTGGTATAATTTCTGGGGAGTTCAACACCATAGTGACAGAACTAGACAGATAATTAAGGCAGAAGATAAACAAAGAAAGCCTAGACTTGAACATAACTCTAGAATAAATGGACCTAACAGACAACTACAGAACATTCTGCCCCAAAATTGCAGAATATACATTCTTCTCAACAGCATGTAAAACATTTTCCAAGGTACATCATATGTTAGGTTACAAAACAAGTACCCAAAAATTCAGAAAAATTGAAATCATTCCATGTGTCTTCTTGGATCACAGTGGAATAAAACTAGAAACTAATTCCAAGAGGAATTCTCATCTGCACAAAGCTATGCAAATTAAACAACCAAATGATCCTGAGTTCAATGACAAAATTAAGGTGGAAATCAAAAGATTCTTGGAACTGAATGACAGTGATTATGCAAGCATCCAAAATCTATGAGATACAGTAAAACCAAAGCTAACAGAAAAAATGATAGCGTTAAATGCTTACATCAGTAAAACAGAAAGATCCCAAATTAACAGTCTAACTTTATACCTCAAAAAACTGGAAAAAGAAGAACAAACCAAACCCAAAGCCAGGATAAGAAAAGAAATAACAAAGCTCAGTGCAGAATTAAATGAAACTGAATCAAACAAGCAAAATAAAAAGGATCAGTGAAACAAAAATGTGGTTATTTGAAAAGATTAAAAAAAATATATATATATCTTACCTAGATTAACCAGAAACAGAAGAGAAAGGACACTAGTAAGCTCAATCAGAAATGAAACAGGAGGCATTAATACTGATACCACAGAAATACAAATTATTATCTGTAAATACTATGAAAACCCCTATGCACAAAAACTAGAAAGTGTAAAGGAAATGGATCAATTTCTGGAAACACATGCCCTCCTAAACCTGAATCAGGAAGAAATAACAATCCTGAGCAGACCAATAATAAGCAATGAGATTGTTATAGCAGTAATAAAACAAAACAAAACAAAACTTCCAACAAAAACATTTCTGGACCAGATGGATTTACAGCTAAATTCTACTAGACCTACAAAAAAAAAAAGAACTGGCACCATCCTACACAGAAATTATTACATAACATTGAAAAGGAGGAATTCTTCCCCAACTCATCCTATGAAGCTGGTATCACCTTGATACCAAAGCCAGGGAAAGACACAACAGAAAAAGAAAACTACAGACCAATATTTCTCATGAACATAGATGCAAAAATCTTCAACAAAATACTAGAAAACTGAATTCAACAGCAAATTAAAAAGATAAGTCACTATGCGGGAGGCTGAGGCAAGAGAATCACCTAAGCCCAGGAGTTGGAGGTTGCTGTGAGCTGTGTGATGCCATGGCACTCTACTGAGGGTGACAAAGTGAGACTCTGTCTCTACAAAAAAAAAAAAAAGGTCACTATCACCAAGTGAGTTTCATCCAAGAGATGCAAGGTGCCAGGATGGTGAACAAATCAATAATCATGATTCACCACATAAACGGAAGCAAAATCAAAGACCACATTATTATTTTAGTAGAGACAGAGTCTCACTCTCTTGTCCCCAGCTAGCGTGTCTAGTGTTTCAGCAATCTCAAACTCCTGGGAAGGTGTCTTTTTGTTTAAGGATTTTTTCCCTTTGGGTAAGATACCCAGCTGTAGGATTACTGGAGAGAATGACAAGTCTTCATTTATTTCTTCTAGGAGTCTCTATACTATTTTCCATAGAGATTGTACTAGTTTTTAGTAATAAATTGGAGCTAACTCATGGGCACACATAGGCACGAAGTGGTGTAAAGGTTGTTGGAAACCATGAAAGGGGGAGGGTGAGAGGTAGTGACTCCTAAAAACTTACCTATTGGGTACCAGGCACACTATTCTGCTGATGGACACATTAAATACCTTGACTTAAGCATTATACAAGGCATCCATGTAATAAAAACATTTCTCTCTAATACTTTGAAATTAAAAATAAGTAATTTAAGAAGATACATCAAAATAAGTTAGGGGATTTTTATAACTTCAAAATCTATAATGGGTACTACAATACATTTACCCACGGGCCACCATAATGACTGACTGACGTAACTTTGTTCCTCTCTCTTCCAAGTTGTGTTAGCCACTGTTCGAGCTCTGTGAAATTAGGGTAACTGACAGTAGGTGCTGATTCAAATATGTTTTAAATTATTTCTCTATGAGCATCGACTAGTTGCTCCTCTATGAGAATATGCACACAGGTATGTTAGAGTGAGTGAATGATCATGAAAGTTGTGAAAACTGACTCTTCCCTTACTATGGTGTAATGTAACTGAATATGACATTTGCTTAATTTAGCTGTGCTGTTGTATACATGTAACACCTGCATAACAACCATTTTATCAAAACTGTGTCAATTCCTTGGCTCCTTGTTCTCTCACTGTTACTTTTTACTTATGTGTATTATACCGGCCTTGGACATAAGGGGGGAAGGCAACCTTAGAATGCCAGAACATTCTATGTGAAGAGGTTTAGGAATCAGAGCATGAAATAAAGTGACTACATGCAGATGTGTGTGAAGCAATCACTCTACTCATAAATGAAAGAACCTGTGAAATACGAGTTAACATGCAGTTCACACTGGGCAGCCAGTTGGTAAGGTCTAAGACAGGATGAGGGTTGAAGGACCTTTTTAGAGGAAGGTTGACATCACAAAAGTGTAGTAACCGTCTCTTGAGCTCACCACTGGGAAATTGATATTAAAGTCAGAACATGCGATTCTTGTTCTACTAGAAAGCAAGACCCAGAAATCCAGGATGGAAATTCTTAAGTACATAAGAAAAATAAGCTTGCTGCAGCAATGGAGAAAGTGAGGAGAATAATATTGGATGCATCCTTGAACACAAATACAACTCAACATTTTAATATTTTTATCAGACCCAACTATAGACAATTATGGACAAAATCAATCAAACAAAAAACCAAAATCCAAAACTTCTCTGCTCAAATAAAAACAAAAAAAAAGCAGCTAGTGGGTTCAACAGAGTTAAACAGGCTATTTTACTTCTCTTGCAGTGCACGACAGAGTCTCTCAGTCCATCAATATAAAATGTAATGTCCAAAAGAGACTGATGTATACAGAATTTCCCCAAACATTTGATCTCTCAATAGTTTATATTATAGTATCTCAAGGGACTGGTGTCCTGTAAAATTCCAGTAGCCCAATTTTATCTACCACTAGTAGAAGCTAACCTCAGGAAAACTCAGGGAGGGATCCCAGATATGGGTCTGCTGTTTGTTCTTCAAAAAAGGCAAAGGCAAAAGGGATCCACACAGAGGCTCTAAAGAGAATTAGGTCTGTAAAGTGTTCTGCACGTGGTGAGGGTCTGTGAAACAGGCAGTCTCTGATTCAAAATGACACAGACTCTGAGGGGATATAATTGAAATGTATAAAATTATAAATGCCATCCACAGATCGTCCATAGCAATTTGCAATTCAATCAGACTCTAGAAAGTGGAACTGGCTGTATAAACTCTTCCCCTTCTCCCTGTCCAAGGGGAAGATGTCTGTAGAGGCTTGCTTACAGGAAATGAAACTTTTAGAACTATATCTGGATTTGCGGTGATGGTGGAGAGTGAGAAAGAACACCAGCTGCGTGAATGAATCAGTTTGGCAGAAACAAGAACAGGCTTTGACAATGTTGTGGCTCCAACAGCATATCTGAATGTGGGGCAACTGATAACAGATATTACGTGGCCAGGAAGCGCTTAGTGAAAGAATGGATAAAGGTATGTTCTAAGGAAAGGGACTGTGCCTTAGAGAGGGCACAAAACTTTTTTGTTGTTTTAAGGTAAGAAAAAGTAGAAATCTCATGATTAATTACAAAATTGTGATGTATTAGTCTATAAATTAAAATTAGAATGAATGTTGCTCTCCTTCTCTCCCCAAGAGAATTTTGATTCCTAAAAACTAAAGTCGAAAGTGTTTATTATGTCTGCACAATATCCAGAAAAATACAAATAGATTTCTGAAATGAACTTTGTCTTTCTAAGACAAAGTTGAAAAGCCTGTGAGTGACAAAGATTTACCATCATATCACTTTTTGATTGTTTACTAGGGAGGATATTGTTAAGTAAATGAACAAATATGCTTGCTACAGCACTGGAAGAAATCAGATGTGCATAGGAGCCCCTGGGAAAGATGATAATATCTGAATTGAAAACAGAGACAACTCAACATTTTCGTGCTCTTATTTAACCAATTGGAGTATGAATGGATGTGTAAAGCTTTTGATAATGCATTTCCTCTCAATAACTGTGTTTCTTCGTAAATTTCTGGTCTCAAAAGTAATTTTGTCTCGAAAGCCCCTGCCTTTATAATTTTCAAGATCAGTAGCCTGAGATGATACTACAAAAGGCTACTTGAGCTAAGAGTGACCACATTTAATGGTATTGACAATTCAATAAAATAGTTACTTTCATCAATCTTTTCCCAGCAACTAGAAGAACCATATTTTGAAAAGACAAATTCTCATGTTTTACATAGGAAACAAGATATCAGTGGCTTTACCTATATCATGCCCAACCGGGAAATTTAATTTGATTAGTGTTTTGCATGTATTAAAATATTATTTCTATCTGGACACGTGCAAGGCTTCACAGGGTGGGGTTAGGCTTTGGGGGGGGGGGGGTTATTCCATGATAAATTCCACAATGATCCCTCAAAGTGGAAGATTCCCCCAAGAGAAAAATATACAGCACAGCCAAATATATATATATAGATATAATTATAAATTATATTATACAAGAGAACAAATAAAAAGAACAAAATGAAGAGGTGCTAAATCTATATTATTAGGACAGAGTAGTTAATGAAGGTAAAATAAGGACAATTGCTCAAGGCTTTTTTTCTTCATTTTGAACTTTAAACAAATAGCTTATTTGAGTTATCTGCTTATATGTGTGTGATTTGTGTGAGTGTTTGCATGTGTATGATCTTTTGCTCATTGCCTTTGTCAGGAACCATTAAATTCTGTGCCCAGAGAAATATAGCAAATCAGCTTCTAGGATGTGCTAGAAACTGGTAATTAATTGTATAAAATTCTTTTACAAGACCAGGCAATGGTTCTACATTTTATGTTATATTAAAAACTGAGAAAACATCATTTGTGAAATCTAATAAAGTGGAACATTATTATATTCATATTGCAAGTCTGACTAATCTGAGAGGATTAAAGGTACCTTGTGGAGTATCTTGTGTTAGTTGACTAATTCTTCTCCTTACTAATGTTCTGAGGCAGCTGTGATACCTACAAGTAAACATCTATTCAAAATAACTTAATAAACATTTCTTAATCATCACAGATAGAATATTGTTTGCTGTGTTAATGCAGATTAAATAGCATAAATTTACTTTCATCTCCCTTTTAAGAAAACGAAATTTGAAGAACAGATTAGTGAATGGCGGAGCTGTCACCCTTGATAAAGCTGTCTCACATCCTTGGAGAGCTTGAACATGATACGCTGAAGTGTGCTCACTATCCCTAGTGAACATTAAGCAGTTTGTAAGTTAAAAGAGAGAAACCAGAAGTGAGAAGTTTTCTGTTACAAACCTAGTCATATCTCATAAAGGGATGGTGTAGATTAAACCCCCACTGCCACCCCTTGCCCCTCTCTCTCACTCCCCAGAATTTCAACTGTGCAGGAGACATAGAATCACATTTTCACAGGGATTTGAAATGTCTCTGTGGTCATGGTCTGGCAGTAATCAAAGCCATATGCTGTGGGTCAGGAGAAAAGCTATCTTGAAACAGAAGAACCCATCGCTTGGCCTAATGACCTTGGGAAAGTTTAGTCATTTCAATGCATTTACCCCTGAAGCTGTGTGGGGGTTGTTTGGGCTGTTTTTTTACTCCATGCAGTCCCTAAGTTGTGATTAGGGGGAACCAGTATTATTCATAAAGAAGATAGCATGGACGATAAGCAAATGGCTAATGTCAGTAGCAATAAAATTCTCTTCCAGGGCACCTGTTAGGTGATTTGTTATAGATTGATTTGCATTCCCCGTTGTGATCTTGAACTCCTTTTGGCTTCCTAATACTTTAAAACAGGAGTCTGATGGAATGAGGGATTGCATGAAAGAATTTGATTTAAGCTGAGTACTTTGTGGACACTGGAAAATCAGGTTTTGTCTTAAATTACATTGCGTCTGCAATGTCAGCTTGTAAGAGAAAGCAACATGATCTTCGCAATGGCTATTGGCCCATCTCCAGTTGACACACACATGCAAGTTATATGAATCGGGTCACTTGAGGTTTCCCATTTCCCATAATGTTTATTGTGGCCTGGTGGGGCTTAGAAATGGTCTCTAAGTAATTTTTGCTCCAGTCTCTTGCAGTGATCTGTGAACATGTCCCCCAAATTGACAGTAATTTATGAGGCATTGGACCTTTACAATGATGCTGGTAGGCGTTTATCTAATGACCAATATGTTGGTACAACCTGTATTTGGAAAAGGAGAATTTTTTGATCTTTTGATATTGGGAAAGAGAGCTTTTTCCCCCAATACTGAATTTTGATTATAGCTATAACCAATCATTTTCTAAAATTTAGATTGTTTTTTATCGGAAAGTGTCAGTATCCTACTGACACATCTCCAAACTGGTACACATCCCGTGTTCTGCCTCTTCTCAGATTGAAAGGGGCAGTGAAAACATTTCTTCCCTTCCCCTTTATTCTTACTCAAGTCTGTTACTCATCCCTCTACCTTCCCCTAGGATATAAAAGTCTCTTGGAATCTCCATTTCAAACTGGCTTCCTACAAAAGTAAAGTGACCAAGCCTTGAAATTATCCCTTGCTATTCCTTTAGGGTCTTCCCCTGAGTTCTTGTTCCTTTGGGTCCAGAGAGACTTTGAGGAATGCCATTAGTTCTCTTATCAGCCAGGACTAGATACTTTAAACTTAAAATGAAAAAGAAGAAGGTTGAGTTAAACTGGCCCTAAAAATATTGATGTTCTGTCATTAGAAAGGTTGACAGGTTCTTTCAAAGAAAGGTCATTTTGGGAGCTTAAGCAACCTTTTTCACTTAACTCTGTTCTTTGCTCTTATCTGAAAGCCCATCTCAAGGTTCTCCTATAGTATTTTATCATGATTCTGATAGGATGAAGAATGGAATGTGGCTTAAAGAGTGCAGGACTAGTAGGATGACACTGCACTTTGAAATAAGCCAAAGTGATTTGTCGTCATCAGATTTTCTATAATCATGTTTCAGATCTTTTACTGCATGGATAAAATCTGTGCTATTATATTTTTTAATTTGTACATTTTAGACCAAAACCAAGAATGACTCTAAAAGTGTTTAGAAGTATTTAACAAGTATTATTTTAAAGTTATGTTTGCTCTGTTACTTATCCTGTAAATATTTTCTTTTGACCAATATTAGAAATCTTTCCATTGATATTTCTATGCATTGAAGCATTTGTGAAAATAGATAATTTAGTTATAGTTAAATGACTAGTGTTCCATAGGACAACTTTATCACAAAGGTAAAATAATGAACAAAAGAAATTAAATAAGCATTCTTTTGAGACTTCCTCTGACAATCAAATCAGAGGTTTTGATTGAGAAATTTCTTTCTTAATGTAGACTGAGTGAATGAACTAATTACTTTGTAATGTATTCTAATAAGGGCTTCCCATGATGTGAGGGGCAAGAGGAAAGCCCACAACCTTCACTATAGTGAAAAAGAGAAAGAAATAACGGATCTGTGAAATACTTTCCCTAACTTTCAACATCTTTTCTTAAAGGATTGGAAACCACTTGAGAGTAGATGTTTTCAGAAAAAAAAAAGAATATAGAAAGGCAGCTCTTGCCACACACAATATATTTGAATGACAGTGGAATGCAACTTTCTGAAGTGATCAGATAGAAGTGTCTTGGTGTACAATTGAATTTCAGCTTTAACATCCTTCATCAAGGCAGTTACTGTAAATAATTAAATTGTAAATGAAAGTTAAAAGACATGATTATAAGTAAACTTGAGTTTTGTTTTATTACCTGCCATTTGCAAGGTAGGAAAACATCATGAAGAAATTGCATCTTTCAGATAATAAAGAAATATTTTATTATCTTGCTATTACTTACACCAAGGTTGATTTTAAGGATTTTCTTTTGGGTAGAGTTTTATAGAATTGAGATCATTTCATTCCTCTCCCCCCCACATACACACTCATACACATACATGCCCAGACAGTAAGACATTCTATTGATCTTTTTTGGTGAGTGCCTATCTTAGTACATTTTCTACTGTCATAACAAAATACCCCACAGACTGGGTAATTTACAAAGAAAAGACATTTATTTGGCTCATAGTTCAGAAGCCTGGAAAGTCTAATATTGAGGAGCTGTGTTTGGCGAGGGCCTTCTTGCTGTGTCATCACATGGCTGTATCTCACAAGGCAAGAGAATGCTCCAGAGGGAGGAACAGAGGCCTAAATTTTATAACTAAATCATTCCCTTAATAACTAACCCAGTCTCACAGTAACTGCCTTCAACCATTCACAATGGCGGTGCCCCCATGGCTTAATCACTTCTAATACTGTCACACTGGCAATTAAATTTCAATTTCAGTTTTGAAGGGGCCATTTAAACCATTCAAGTACCTTTTCTATAATCTCCCCCAAAGATTAATCTTTAGTCCTGTGTATTTCACTGAAATACTCATAATAAGAGATATTTTCTTAAAATTGGGACCTGTCTTTATTAAAAATTATTTTTAGTGACATTGTTTTTGGTTCTGTAAAATGTATGTTATTGTGCTTTTTAATGTTTTATTAGTAAGGCAGCTATAACAGCTTTAAGGTGGACACAGACAGACTTTTACAATCAAAGCAGATACTGGTGTACGGTCAAAGTAGGAAATGACACTCTAAAATTGTTGAGACATTGTTGATGTTCTTTGGTTCTACACATTTTTTTTTTTTTTTTTCTGTCTCCAGGATTATTTTGTTTTGGGGGTTATTTTTTTTTTACTTAGATATAGGAAATTATTATTATTATTCATTTGTGAAAATCCATCAATGCTATGCTGAATTCTCTTTTGTGAAGCAATGAATTCCAACATTCAATCAGAACAGGAGATAAACTCCCAGAGTCCGTCCAGAAGTCATGTCCAGGAGATATTTCTCCAGTCAAATTTGGGCTCCATTTTCTGTCTTCCCAGAATTGCATTTTTATGGTTATTTTCTAGAAGGTTCAAATACCAGAATGTATGTACCTCTCTGTCTCCATTTGTATCAGCAACACAAATTCTGGCCTTCGTCATTTCATACCATTGCCGTCCATGTACCTTTCTCCCCAGCTTCTTACTTATCCATCTTAGCACCAACTCTGATCCCCAGGATTAACTTTTCAAAAATAACTATCTGATCATCTCATTTCATGTCCATAAACTTTTCTTATCTTTTTACTGCCCACAGACTAATATAAAGTCTAAACTCTTTGTGTTTTGACGGGGGCTAGGAGAGAAAGGAATTATCTAATTTAATGGCTTCCGAAGGAATGTGAGGGTATAAACAACCAGGTCATAATATTTGAATTTGTCAGATAGAGTCCCTCTTGTAGTTGTGTCCCTCACCTAAAAGGTGTGCCATATCCCTCTACATTGTGCCCATTAAGTGGGAACACACCAAGCTCCATTCCTCCCCTCTCCCCCCTCTCTCATTCCCCCTCCTCCCAACTTGAATTGAAATGATTTCTTCTCTATGAGTATGAATTAGATCATCTACTGGCTTCATATTAGTATTGAGTACATTGAATATTTGCTTTTACATTCTTGTGATAGTTCACTAAGAGGAAGGTGTTCAATTCCATCTGGGTTAATATAAAGATTGTAAAGTCACAGTCTTTTTTATGGCTGAGTAGTATTCTAGGATATACATATACTACTGTGTGTTAGTCCATTCCTGAGTTGATTCCCTTCTTTTCTTTCTAACACTCCAGTGACACTGAACTATTCTCTATTCCCTAGACAGAGCCTACATCTTTGCCTTTGTCCATGGGCTAAAAAAGTCTTCCTAGCCATAACTCACCTATTGAAATATTATTCATTCTTGAATGGCTAGCTCATGGATAGTAACAGCCTTTCAACAGCCTTTGCTAACCACCCCCAGAAAAATTAACCTCTTTTTCTCTCATATGATGCTTTGTGGCATTTATTTTATGGGATTCTTATTAACACTTTGTCGTATCCTGAGTTTATAATTATATTTTGTATAACTTTAAAAATTATTTTGATTTCCACATTTCAGCAATTGTACATTGAGCTGTGATAAACAGTCTAGTGCAAATGTCCTTATGATAAAAGGATTTTTTTCTTCTGGGTAGATGCCTAGTAACGGGATTCCAGGATCAAATGGGAGGTCTAATTTGTGTTCTTTAAAGATTCTCCATACTTCCTTCCAAAAAGATTGTATTAGTTTGCAGTCCCACCAGCAGTGTGAAAGTGTTCTCTGCTCTCCACATCCATGCCAGCATGTGCAGCGTTGAAACTTTGTGATGTGAGCCATTCTCACACGGGTAGGTGATATCTCAGGCTTTTTTTCTTTTTCTTTTTTTTTTTGTGAGATAATTGGTGAATTTATTTCTATCTTCTGCAACATTTTACAAATGCAGTTTCATAAGAATTACTAAGTACCTATTGATTGAGTTCAGTTGAGTTACAGAAATGGAAAACTGTTTTCTGTTGTTTTTTTTTTCTTAATATTTTTTCCAAAGTCTCAAAAAATAGACAACTAAATTTATAAATAACAACAAAAGATAATTTCAAAACACAGATCATGCCAAATCTTATAGACAATAGAAAAAGAAGAAATACTTCAAATTCATTCTACTTAATCTGGATATACCTGATATTAAAATTGGAAAAAATATATTATTATAAAGGTAAATTACAAACATATTTTACTTATAAATGAGGATGCAATATCCTAAACAACATATTAACAAGTTGAAGTAAAAATTATTGTTCAAATAATGTGCTTTGGTCAAACTTAAATCCAATTTATGTGAGAATTAGTCACTATTTTCTTTTCTTTTTTTTTCTTTTCCTTTCCCCACCCCCTCCCTCCTTCTCTGTCTGCTGTCCCCTTTCTCCAACCCCCACTGTGTCATTAATTGTCCTCATATCAAAGTTGAACACATAGGATTCATGCTTCTCCATTTCTGTGAAGCTTCACTAAGAATAATGTGTACCACCTGCAGGTGGATCTCAGGGTAGTTTTAATTTACATTTCTCTGATGGTTAGGGACAATGAGCATTCTTCCAGGAATGAATTATTAAGTAGTGGTATACGTACACCATAGAATACTATTCAGTCACTAAAAAAGATGAAGACTTTACATCTTTTGTTTTAACCTGGATGGAGGTGGAATACATTTTTCTTAGTAAAGCATCACAAGAATGGAGAAGTAAGAATCCAATGTACTCAATTCTAATATGAAGGCACTAGATGAGCTAATACAAAGGTCAGGTGCAGGAATGAGCAAGAGGAGTGAGGGAGGGAGCCCTGGTGTATGGCACATGGCACGCCTCTTAGAGGCAAGACACAATAATAAGAGGGACTTTATCTAACAAATGCAATCAGTATCACCTAATTCTTTGTACCCTCAATGAATCCCAAACAATAAAAAATATATATTTTTATAATGCCTAACCTGCTAGTTTGTAAGAAATTCTACGTCAAATCATCTTTGTATATTACTGATGTATTACTATATTGCAGACACAATTATATTTCTAGATTATATGACTGAACAAAATTTCACAATAACATATTCTTCTGATGGAATTTTTTAACCTAACATTACTGAGAATTCCTTAGTCAGCAAAGAGACAGTAGTCCATCATTCTGACACTCTTTTGAAGCACATGTTTATTCAATGTCCACCTTCTCACAAGCATATATTTAATAAAAAAAAAGAAAGAAAGGGAAAAAAAAATCTGTAGCTTTACTATATGCTTAGCCAAGAAATTCTTTTGCAGTTCTAAGGAAAATCTCCAACAAACCCAATTACTCTCCCAGCAATGCACTTCAAAGGAGAGAAGAATGCGTTTCTTGTACAAAATTCCTGGATATGTTTGATCATTAGTCAGGGCAAGTAGTTTGGCTTGAGGCTATTTACTCAGCAGGAATAAAAAGTACAGCATTGCTTCAACCAAGATGAGTGCCCCATACCTTCCCCAAGCAGAATTTAATTTGATCTGTCAGAGTAGGTACAGAGGTTTGCTGTAGAAAATGAGTCACGATCAGTAAGATTTGGCTGACTTCGGGACTATTAAAAATGTTCCTTTTCCCCAAACAGCATTTTTCAGGAATAACAATAACAGAGATACTTGGCAACAAGTAATTGACCAAGAACCTGAGAATTTCACAGCAATACTTAGCACTGAAACACCTTTTGCTTTTTTGAATCTAAGCCAAATACAGTTGAGTGTTTTTTTCTAGTACATGTAATCATTCTATGGCTGATATTTATTTTATCTAGGAAATGCCAGAAAATATTTTTGATATAGTAAAAAAATACATTACTAGAAGTCTAATTACAAATCTATTTAACAAAAATGGCCTTAAAAACATCAACTTAAAATAAAAACGAAATATATATTTCATTATATGAGGTAGATTTCTTACTTTCTGGGAGAAAAAATTACATATTACTTTTAATTATATAGTTACCCAGCACTTTACATTTTAATTAAATTTAATTTCAATTATAAAATGTTCTTTACCATTGTAGTACATTCCTCAGCTAAAATTCTTAATAATTAAACATTCTCACGCTTGATTTTCTTCAATTTTTAAGAAAATAAAGTTTTTATTGTAGAAAAAACAAAGAAGCTGATATGCAGTCATAGCTGCTTTAGAAAAAAATCAATTTTTAATTTTTCATCGTGAATATTGCTGAAAGAAATAACTATGTTTTCATCTTTAGACAAAATAAAACGAAAGCACCAGTGAATTTTTTATCATTATCAGTTACTTTTTAAAAAGTGTAAAACTACTTCCATAACATTAATTTTAAAAAAGTTAATACCCATATTCTAATGGGAGTGTTATGAGTTTTTCTCACGGTGAACTCTAATGAGTTTATGAATGTGCTGCCATGTTTGTGGTAGATACTATGCAAATTAGACTGATGTTTATTTATGCATACATTTCGTTTGGGAATATACTTAGGGACCATAAGCTTGCTAGAGAATTTGTTCCAGGAAAGAAAATATATAAAGAAGTCTTCTTGTCCTAGGAGTGAAATTAGGTAAAATTAACAAGGAATTGAAGTTATCTTTGATCATGAACTTTTATTCCATTTTTATTCTCTTTGAGGAAGTGTTGCCTGTTTTTTTGATGTTCAGCAGAGCAGTACAATGCAATACACAGAAGCATAATGTTGAATTTTCATAATAATGTTTGTGATGCAAATGAGGCACACTTCAAAAAGTAGGTTGATTAGCATTTCTTGGTTAGATGACAGTCCCCTCTTAAAAAAAAAAAAATTGTTCATTAGTTTTATCCGTGGATTACATATCCAGATTTCAAATTTGAAGTGCATGGTTTTTGCTTATAATTATAATGTGAATTTAAATAGTTTTAGATTATGCATTTAAAACAATTCTTCTGTCACTGAATTACACACTGAATTAATGAGCTGTTTGCCACCTCAGAGCCCTTTGCTTTGAAATTCAGTCCGGTTTAATGTGAACTCCAACAATTTTAGGCCAGCAACTCACAGAAGGTTGCAGGATTAATGAGCTCCAGGGGCTGCACGGCTCCCTTAGAAGCATACATCACCAAATTCTAGTCTTAGGGGATATCATTCTTATGTGAGAATATGAGAAACTGAATATGGAAAAATGGTGTTTTAAGAAATGATTTGGTAATTGCTGATGAAGAGTGTTCTTTCATCTCACTGGAGATGAAACACAAGAGATGCACACAAGGCCGGAGCTTTTACCTTCTAAAACGGGAGTGAAATTAAAATTGATGGATATTTTAATAAGGCTGCTAATGTAGGTGAAACTATTTTCCTTTATGACTTGTTATACAACTCTTTGTATTCATTCCACTTAATGGTCTTTTCAGGGCTTGGGTGAAGAACTTACACAAATATATTCCCAAATATACTTTTACCAGAATATATTCTGGGGAATAGTAGCCCATTTGTAAAACTTTATCTGACTCCCTAGTTTCCCTGGAGGAAGGACCAGAGTTTGTCTCCCTTTAGGTCTTCTTGAGGCATCTTCTCAGTCTATACAAAAGAAAAGAATATGGGAAAGAAAGTTGTCCCTTGACTTTGAGCATTTCTTGGGAATCCAACAGTCCCCCTCTTTTAAAAATAATGTTTATCAATTCTATGAGTAGATTATATAACCAGATTTTCATCTTGAAAACAAACCAAACTCTTTCCCTCTGGGGAGAATTTATCTAGCTGAGGTTTTACCATCTAATTAGGACAGACAGCCTGGGCCAAAGATGGCAGGTTCACAGCAATTGTTTAGGCACTCTTCATTCTCAGGCTGATGGCACTCATCAGTCATGGCATTTTTCTCGCAGAAACAGCATTCTATCTCACAAAAACATAGCCTGAGAATTCTTTTAAATTCTGTACTGTAATCTAGCAACTTCTACCTGTGCCTGGAGTTGGAAAGTGAGATGAACATGTTTGCTGGCTCTGGCTGGGTCATCCGTCTTTGCCACAGTTAGGCATTCTGACCATTTGGACAGACCTTTGAAATCCAAACCCATCTTACACTTCCAATTAGATTTAAGATGTGAAAATCTAGGTATCTTTGAAATAATGAAATGTACAGTCTCCTCCCACCTGTTTCTTCTCAGCCAATCATGTTTGTCACTTACATTTCATTCCACCAACTTAATTCAGACCCTACTCCTGACCTCACCATTGTTTTACCAATATAGCAAGAAAATATTTTCTAATGAATAAATTGACATCCTTGAATTACAGGCATGTTTAGTTTTGCAACTTTAACTTTGGCGTGCTGGGGCTGTCTTGCAGCAGTGGAGAGCAAAGTGTGGGCCTACCAAATATTATGTGATGACCTTCCTCTCTTGCCAAATAGTACCTCTCACATCTAAAAAGCCAGGCAGACTGTAGTAACAGTCATCTCACAGCTGATAAAAAGAAGCTCCCAGTCCTTGCTCTGGCATTTGTGTGCAAATTTGGATTCAAGAAAACCATAGAAATTGAATCTTCTACTGCTTCAATCACTCCACCCAGAAATCTACCAGAGATTGTGATCTTTCTGTATTGGATTCCTGAGAAGTAGGTTTCTTACAGATGACAATGACTTAAGGAAGTAACACTAACTTGTGGCAAAAAGAATGTAGGAGGGAAAGCCATAGTTTAAAAGTAGAGGGCATTGCAGGTCATCAGGGACATTGCAATTCTGCCTGCAGTCTGTTAAGCTGGATGACAAAGAGTGTGAAGATAAGCCCAGATGAACATCTCATGGCTTCAGTACAGGGGTGACATGAAGTTCTGTGACTGTTCTAAAATCTTTCCTAATAAAGTATGAAGCATTCAGAGGAATGCTCATAAAGATATGCAAATGGAATTTGAAATAGAAAAATGCAAATCAGTTGAGGTGGCACAGAGCCAATTTACCCATTTACTCTCAGGGAATATCAGAGCTTCACAGTTGAACTCGAGGAGAAATGTACACATGTTGACTTCCTTCAGGTAAAAAAAAGAGTTAGCATGCAGCTAGCGTTGAATATTTGAGTTTTGTTTGCCACTGTGGGATCAGGGGTACTTCAAGTAGAGTATGTAATTGGCACCTTTATGCCATTTTAGGAGCTGTTTAGTCTCCCCGATGAAAGAGAGATGAGATTATCCAGGATACCACACACTGGCGGGTGCATTTTGGAATATTTTGGTCTCAGATGCAGCTGAACCTTCTAAATCATTAAAAATATTGAAGAGTTTATTATACACAACAGAGTGTGTCTTCTTAGTTGGAGTTAGACCTACAAATGGATAGAGATGTCTCATTAGTCAGAATGATGGTAAATTTTAAAATTTGAAAATGTTGACAGGTAAGGGATCATAGCATAAGAAAAGGTAATCGAGAAGTTCAAGGCAATTATGTTCATTAAAAAAGGTAACAGTGTTTTAGAGAGGGACAAATAGGGAAAGGAAGAGTGTAGGCCAGATTTTGCAACTTCTAATATTTTTCAGGGCAGGGTTTTTGCTATTGAAAAACAAGATCTCACTTTTTTTTTTTTTTTTTTTTTAAAGTCTATTGTCTAGGAAAAGAAGTGGCTCTATCTTGGGAGTAGTGGTAGTAAGTATGCAAAGAAGTAAATTGTCATTGAGGGAAAGAGTTAAAAAGAATGGCTTGCTGTATTTATGATAGCTTTTAAGATGATGCAGGCAACTATTTTGGTTTTGGAACTTCTTGAACATTTTGATGTCATTATCACTGGAGAGCGACGTCTACTAGAAGTTAGACACCAAATGGGAGATTAACCTTCCCCATGAATCTGTAGCCCCCAGGAAGATGAGATTAGTATAGTGGCTAATGAATTTTGGTCCCCAGCACAGAACAATTAAAATGGAATGAATATAGGACAGTTTCAAGAACACCAGGGGAATTTTACCAAATTCTGTTTAATCTCCCCTCATCCCATTTACAGGTCAGCTTATTAAAGTTGAGAGTTCTTGGTAGATGGCTTCCATGGAGGGGCAAATTATATCTTTAGATAAATATTCTAGGGTTAATTTAATTCAGCTAACATTTATTCAGATTTTCACATGTGAAACATAATGCTGTCTCAGGAGTTTTAAGAATACCAAATATCATAATCAGTGTGAAAAAATGATTGCCCTTAATTAACTTGACACGAGGGTCATGTACACAAAGATGAACAGTTAAAGGATGAAATATAGCAAATGTTATCATGTAATAGCAAGTATATTATGTAACATGTTCTTCATACAAGGTCTTATTTGCCCCTTACAACAACCCTATTTTAAGTTACTACAGTTGTTCTCATTTTACAAATGGAAAACAAAAGTGTCATAAGCAAGACAGTTGGTTAGTAAAGCCAGGAATTGAGCCAGGATCTATAATACGAAGCATGCCACAATGTTCTCTTGGGTGCTAGGGAGGGACCCATAATAAAACATTTCATAGAGAAGGTGGCATGGTAATGGGTTGGAAAAATAGGTGTCCTCTCAAAGGGAGAAGTATCAGATCAGAGTCATGAACAATCATGAACAGGTTTGAGGATGGATGAGACCTGAGGGGGGGAGCAGAAATTGGGATGAGCATCTGAACATGAGGTCTGTGGAACAACTCCATGAGGGAAGGGGGCAGGGGTGAAGAAGAGGAGGGCAGCCAGCCAGGGAGACAAGGCAAGGGCAGTCCAGCACATGTGAAGTCCTCTAGGACAGTGAGGTGGCCATGAAACCAAGGTACACCATTTCAGAAAATCAAGCCCTGGGGGTGGGGGGTGGGGCATGCACCACAGCATCAGCCTCGGGGAGAAAAGATGCACATGGACAGACCTCAGTAGCCTTCTTGACTTGGGGGTCACTGGTGCCAGCTCTACTAGAGTGAGGGTTCTCTGGGTGAAGCCCTACTATGGCTCAGGGTCTACCACATGTTTAAAAGAGGTTCCTGTCCTCAAGAAACATAATCTCTTTGGGGAAGCCAGAAACAAAAAACAGCATTTCATTATAATCCGATGAATGTGGTTATGGTGAGGAAGGGTCTAGACCAGTGGTTCTCAACCTTGCTAATGCTGCAATGTATTTTCATTGTTATAAGAGTGTCGTGACCCACAGGTTCAGAACCAAGGGTCTAGACCAACATGAAGGATCTCAGAGATTCTTAAGATGGCAGTTGGATCAAGTCTTGAAAGATGGCTAAGAATTGTGCAGGCAGATGAAAGAAACACTACGGAAAGACTTAGAGGTGTGGCCCAGCATGTTTGTTTAGTTAACCGCATGAGGTGAGGGTAAAGCTGACATGAGGTTAATGGGAGCTGTGAGCTCTGGTTGAAGAGTGGGGCAGGGCCTGGTGTGGAAGGACTTACATGGCAGTGGGCTCTCAGCTCTTATCACACAGATAACAGGGAGCTGCTGCAGTGTTTTATAGGAATCAGCTTGACTATTTGGGTCCTCTATAGAGGTTATTCTGACTGAGAGTTTGTGAGCTCTGTGTGTGTGTCTGTGGACAGAGAGGCAAGTTAGGGATGTCAATAAAAATTCAGGCAAGAAACCATGACCAGAACGAGGCCGGAGAAAGTGGATTTGGGGAAGGAAGGTAAAACTGGCTTTCATTATTAACTGAAGTCAGGGGTGAGGGAGGGGTGGCTGACTTCGTGTCTCCCAGGCTCTGTCCTAGATGAGTATAGAAATGATTTCATGGACCATCTTCTTGTTTAAATCGTGACACTCATAGATGTTATAAAACATAGTGGAGTCTGGAGGCAGAGGACAGAGCTATGCAGAGTGAAAACAAGGTGGAAAGAAAAGAAAGGAAAGCAAGAAAGAGAAATGGAGAGGGCCAGCAATTACTTGCTGTTGTGACCCAGGTCTTATGTCACCTTTTGGTTTCAGTTTTCCAGCAATATCCCCCCCCCCCTTTTTCTCCTTTTCAATGCTAAATTCAAAAGAAGTGAGTATGCTATATCGTCATGGCTTGCCTGAGAAGAGCTTCTGGGAGGCGAGTTCTGGAAACACTGTGGTGGCCAAGTGCCCACGTGTGAGGTTTTATTAGAAGTCTGTAAGGAGCAATATGCACAAACTTTGTTGGGGAAAGTAGAAGTGACAAGAATTTAATGAGTAATGAGAAAATTTATAAGAAATCAATAAGCATAACTATAATTAAACGAGCCCCACATAATCAGAGCATTTTTCAGTTAGATTTGGGTGGATTTGGATGTTTTCTGTGTCTCTTTAGCCAGGGGATCAGTTTGTTCATTTGGCTGGAATCCCAGGGTAATGAGGTCAGAATTAGGGGCTTAATATTTCTGCAGGCTATTTAGCTTTAACCTATGCCATGACCCCAGGACGCTTCCAACCTCATCATCACCCTGACTTTTGTCTGTGAGTCCAGGGAGGCACCAATCAGGGAATCTAGATGGCACATCCATCTTCACCAGAAGAAAGCAGAGGTCAGATAAGTAGGATTACCCTTTACATGAAAGGAAATCATTAGAAAGCTCAGAAACTACTGTGAGAAAGGCAATAATTAGTGGCTTCTGAATGCTTGTCCTTGAATTTGATTTATAAAAAAATGGGGACCTGAGAGCCTTGTTCACTGCATATCTTCGTAATGGTACTTTTTCTGTAACTTCATTGGTGTGCTGAACCAATGAGTCATACAATACTGGCAGTTGATACACCCAGAGTTAACACATGATGTATCTTACTAAGTGTGCGTCAGTGGACTGCCTATTTTGATTCTAGGATATTTTATGTTTAATTATTGTGCCATAAATTGGGCTTATCTCTTGATGCAATGGAAAAGAAATAGATATTTTACACTATCAAGGTTATTTAAAAAAAAAAAAAAAAAAAAAAAAACTTTAATCTTGTCACTCAACAGTAAACATCTGTATCTAATCCAGGGAAGAATCCAGATTTTAGAGGGACTAAAACTTATACAACATTTGGAGTGAACCCTCTTTAAGAAAAAGGCAAAAGTATAGTATAAAATTGGGTACAAAGTGGTTATTTAAATTCAATCTTTCCTCTAAGATGATGGAATTTTTGAAAATTATTAATAGTTGAGAAAAGTTTCTCTCCATTTTATAACTCTATAATGATAATAACGTGTACATTGTTAGAATTGTAGTTAAATTGGGGAAAACTTTTTTAGGCTTCTTTCCAGATGAACGGCAAGATTTTAGGGCATTTCAAATTTTCTGGTGCAAAGACTGATTTTAAATACCTTTGGAATTGATTATCCTCACTAATTAGGTTGTTACCATAACTTTCTCATTTTTGCTAATTAAAAAAATATACAAACTTGTAGGCACATTGCTCGAACCCTGTTAAAGGCCTTAGAAGGGGCCCAGGCATGAAAAGGGTCTTAACACTTAAGCTTCAGTGTTTCATGGTAAATTCATTTCTGATCTGGCAGCATCATAATTTTGCACTGAATCTTTCCAAATAGCATTATATTCAATACTCCAATGAACCAGCATAACCTTTCATACTTAGATGCAATAAGTTAGTTGAAGAAGAAGTCAGATTTTTTAATAAGGCACAGCTCAGTTCTTATCTCTTGGTTTGACTGACATACAATGTTTTTTTGTAAGACTGTTATGTTAATATCTTTGTATCTGTTACAAGCTTTAATTTATCCCTGAAAGCATGAAAAGAGACTAAATTCTTGTGTAAGAACATGAAAATATTTTTAAAGATGTTATCTCATATGGTATGTCTTTTATAGTCCATTGACTAGATTAGTTGCGGTCACCTAAAATATTGAGTCATCTTGACAGATAATGTATATGAAAATAAAAATATAATACATCTAAACAATCATCTTGTACAGAGAATCTTTAACATTTTAAAATGTTGTTATTTCTAAGCCTAAAATAAAGCTTTGTTATTTAAGAAAGATTGGAGAAGAGATCTAAAGATCTCATTGCACTTTATATGGCTTTCTGTTAAATTTATCAAGATCTATTTCATTGCATTAAACATACTTGGCTTCATTAAAGATGTTTGGGCTTTTAAACTCTCCTACTCCCCTTTATGTACACAAATCCAGCAACCTAATAGTGTCACCTCTGATCAAATTTAATTTGGATTTTTCCCTAGTAATGCTATCTGGTGGCAGTTGAATAGAATTTAATAAAAATAAATATTCACAAGATTTAATAGTACTTAATTATCTGATTTGACTTAGTAAAATTTGGCAAAATGTCTAGACATTGTGAGATATACCTATAGTACTTGACTTGGATACAGGTTTAGTATAACAAAAGCCAGCATTCAAAAAAAGGCGGAAGGAGGGGAATCCGGTTAAAAAACTATCCGTACATTTCATTGGCATTCTACATACACAGAACATGCCCTGTTGAATTTGTGTCCACAATAAAAAATTGTGTTGTTTCCTATTTTTTTTATTTTATTACAACTATAAAATGAAAGTGTGAATAACTAGGCAATCCACTTGTTAAGCAGCAATTTATATTGACAAGCTATTCTTCCAAATTTGATTTCTGGGCCAGTGCTTCTCAGCCTTTATTGTGGACATGAATAATCCAGGGACCATGTGAAAATATAGATTCTGATTCAACAGGCCTGGGGCAAAGCTGAGATTCTGTATTTCTAACAAGTTCCCAGGCAGTGCCCATGCTGTTGGTCTGAGAACTGCTCTGAGTTACAGAGCCCCAGACTGTGAAGTGGAACATAGTTGGTTTGGGGATTTGGGACAATTGTTACCACCCTCATCACCATAATTGTACTGATAATAGAATTTAAATAATACCATCTCTCAACTGCAGAATGCTTTCACCTATCTCCATTAGCTCAGGTTGAGCTTCACATTATTTATTGTCATATGAAAGTCAACAATTAAGTTCACAAACTCATCCTAAAAAAAGTGCTACCTACCTTAATGCTTAATATCAGTATGGTCACGTTCAACATACTCCCCTTGGGAAGCTATGCACCAGTGATGGAGCCTCGTTCACCCTTCAAAACAATTTTGGAACTCTTTTCCTGGAGAATGACCATCAAAACTATAGTCATATGGCACACAAAAACATGCAACAAAAATAATGAATATCACTTAGGCAGGTACCACCACACATCAGCATGAACACAGCCGTGAGACACTATATGTCCAGGTTATGAAACCTTATTGAGTTGTTTGTATAGTGCTGCCAATAAAAGTGCATGGTGACAAGTTTGTGAGCTTAATTGTCAGGCCTCCATAAGACAGCAGCTCTGATGGCCATTCCAGAAAAAGAGTTCCAGAATTTCTTTCAAAGGTGGACCAGGCCTCAGTGCCTTGCTTCCCCAGGGGAGTACTTCCAGGGAAACTGTAGTGATGTGAGATTGAGCAATGAAGTATGTAGCCCCTTTACTAGGACGAGTTTGTGAACTTAATTGTCAGATCTCATGTGCTTTATCTCAGCTTGACTGCTACTGCTTATAAAAGCCAGTTGCATAAGAAAAATATTTGCTTCAGAGTCTTAGATCCTACAGTCAAGTATAAACAAAATGTAGCCAGATTTATCTTTCGGGACAGTATTCTCCAAGACCTCACCAATCCTATAAACCTTTGTCCCTACTTTTTGTCTTTGTCCTGCAAGGATCATGTTACTATCTTTCATATACGCTAGTTTTATTCATGAATCCACATCCCACGTGTAAGGCTCTCACTTATATCTCACTTATAGCAGGACAGAGACCCTCAGGAGTTGGAGTTATACTGACATATGTTGGGAGCTGTTCTTCAACCTCCTTATGAGTGGGGTTTTAAAGCCTCCCAATATCAACTCCACACTATTTCTTTTAGACACTGTATCGAGCAAATTTCTACAGTTGGACTTCTAAAGTGTGACAGAGCACTGCCTTAGCACACACATGTCCAACTGTAGCCCTACAAGTTATAAATAGCCTTCATACACAAACCTCTGAAATAAAAGCCACAATGTTAATTGGTAATGAATGTATAAAGCGAAAGTTTTGATTTAGAGTGATGGTTCTCAACCTTCCTAATGCCATGACCCTTTAATATAGTTCCTCATGTTGTGGTGACCCCCAACCACAAAATTATTTTCCTTGCTACTTCATAACTGTAATTTTGCTACTGTTATGAACCTTAATGTAAATGCAGGATGTATGTTCATTGTTATAAAGGGGTCACGACCCACAGGTTGAGAACCGCTGATTTGGAGGAAAGAAGCAGTTAGACACTAAAATATTAATTTAAAGGAATTTTCACATTAGGCTCTATAAAATTAACTAGCAATGTCTCTGTGGAGTTATTTAGTCAGTAGGGAAATGTTTTATAAGTTTTTTTTTTTTTTTTTTTTTCAATTTTTTTTTCAATTTTTGGCAAGGGCTGGGTTTTAACCCACCATATCCAGCCTATGGGGCTGGCGCCCTACTCCTTTGAGCCACATGTGCTGCCCTAATAGGGAAACATTTTAGTAATAGTCACACTTGCAGGGTATTTCTTAGAAAGAGAGTCCCATGATGCATGTTTATGACGCTTACCTGTGAGAGATTTGGGACATGTAGCAAGGAGACCAGTACGCCACAAGGATACAACTGGGAAATGTGACTCACCCAGAGCCGGGGTCTGAATGGGATTCTGAACAAGGGTGAGGCTAGGTGGTGGGGACCTGTAGGACCCTTGCCCTGAAGAATTTCTTAGGTGGTTGTTTTCCCTAACAGTCAATCTGGAAGGGGTCCTTGAAGTGACACCAAAATCTCAATACTTCCTGAGTGATTTTGTGGTAGGAAAGAAAAATGGAGGAAAAGCAATTTGGATATAGGTTCTGTGCTTGATTATGTAGGAGAATGAGTAATCTTTATGATCTTAGGATGATAGAGGTGGGGCTGGTGGGAAATCTGATACACTGACATCCCGACTGGAGGATATTATTCTCAAACTAGCCAGAGCACTGCTCTGATGTGAGTCATGTGATGTGGTCTGTGTGAGTCATTAAGGACAGGGGGTGCATCATAATCTTCCCTGGGGACAACTGCCACAGGGTGCTCTGAGGACTACTCCACGTAACAGCAGTGTGAATGGAACATGTGTTCAGATCTGTCTGAGACTCGGTTTATCTACCTGTAAAATGGTGGTTGTAGTAGTGCCACCACAGAGGGTTACTGGGAGGAGTCAATGAGTAAAGTGAAAGCTTTGATTTAGAGGGAAAGAGGCATTTAAAAAGTTAAGTACTAACTTAGAGGACTATTCAGGTAAGGCCAATCACTAGCAATTAAAACTTTCACTGCCTAGCAAATAGGAAACATTCTACAAATATTAGTTTTCATGTTAATTGTGATTACTGCTGTGGATTTAAGAAAAAGACAAGGGCCGCATCGTTAGAAATGTTTTAATTCATATAAAGTGCTTAAAACCGTGCCTGTGTTTATGTGTGCTCAATAGACACCCGTTGTTATTATTGGACTTACTTTTATCATCCCAGGGCTCACCCTCAGCTGACTTCTGGAGTATCCTTCATAGCAAATATCCCACATGGTAAATGTAGTAAATATTCATTGGATATTTATCTTTTAGGGCAACTATTAACTCATTGGAGTGGAAATTTTCTGAGAAGTTTTTCTTTTCTAAGCCATTGATAACTTTATTTCTAATGTTGAGTTTTTTTTTTTTAATAGCCAACATTTTTTCCATTTATCATTCCATTTGAAAATGCTAGTATCTTCTATCAACTCCCCATTATTTATTAGTTAACTCTCTAAACTCATCTATGAGATGGAGCCATGACATGTATTTGACGACAGTCTCAGGTTTACAGTAATGGCCATTCTCAGCTCCCTGAAGTATTAAATAGGAGAAAAGTCTGTGAGAGTGTTAGATCAGGAGAAGGCTGTCTGGAGGGTACTCTCTCCAGCATCCTGATGCTATGGATGAGGAGACACGACTTGTCCAACGTCACCTAGCAGGTCAGAGGCTGATTCAAGACAACAGTCCTAAAGGCTGTGTACTAACGTGTAAGTTGCATGAATGCACTCATAAGCATACCCATTAATCGCAGATTGTTTGCAGAATGAAAATTAAAGCTATGTAAGG
The DNA here is from genome assembly GCA_963574355.1 of Loris lydekkerianus. NCBI lineage: Eukaryota > Metazoa > Chordata > Mammalia > Primates > Lorisidae > Loris > Loris lydekkerianus. Next base: position 90,975 of record CAUYPK010022482.1, read on the forward strand.
TTCATAAGTAAATATCATAGCTGGAGGAGGAACTTGTGATAGAACCTTCCAAAAAAATCTAATATATTGTGTGCTGCTTCCTAAATTGTGTAGATTACTATTTCATTTCTGAGTATAGCCTCAAATAAACTGAAAAGGACATCTCCTTAATCCTTGTCAAAGGTAGGATCTATGTCATAAGTGCTTTAGACTTTGAGGAGGGACAGGAGAAAAATTGGAAGGAGAGAATTTATGTAAGCCCCTGAATAATGCTCACTGGGGGACAAGGGATGCAAGCTGTGAGGATAACTCCACTTTTTCTCCTCATCCCCTCTCTGTGGAGGGGCTGGGAGCATTAACAAGAAGGAAGGGGCCTGACTTACGGGGGGAGTGAGAATTCTTTCCAAGCCTGTGGGTAGGAAGCCACTGTGGGCCTCCTCCTCCCTCCCTGCTGGAAGCTGCTGTCTGTGATTTGGGACTCCTGGTGCCTCTGTTTGCCTAATTGCAACTTGTGCTTATGCCCTCCAGTTCTCACTGGCCCCTTTGATGCTTTTCAGCAAGTCCTCTCAAAGCAGCAGGACAAAATGGGAAGGTAAGCAATCCCTTCACTTAAAAGAGGGCAGCAAAACTCAGGTGGGGGCTCCTGCTGAGACCACACTGCCTAAGCAAACACTGTGACTAGTGCCAGCAAATGAAATTCACAGCCTTCTTACCCTGCAAGCCACAGCCAGCATCCCCGTCGTCCCACTCTCCAAAATAAATTCAAAGCGGGTAATTTCTTTCGGTCTTTCCTCTAGGTTTCTCTTTTGGGTATCTGAGGCCTGAATTAGATCTTCTCTACCTAACTAGATCCTTATTTAGAGATTTTTAAAAAATTTGCTCTGTTTATTTGTTTATCTCAGTTTACTATTTCTAGTTTCTTACCCCACAAAGGAACTTAACAAAAGATCATGGTAGGAAATACAATTTACCCCAGATGGCTTAAATAAAGATAATTTAATTAAAGGAGTAGTTACAAAGTGTGGGCAGCGCTGAGGAAACTGACCCAGATGTTGAGTCACTCAAAGACAAGCAAGTGACGGAAAAAAGAGGCAGTGGGAAGACAGTGTTACTGGTTTCGTGGAGGACAAGGCACCCCGCAGAGCTCTTCTTAATCTCCTGCTCTCTGGAATTACCTGGAGCAATTGAAACATAGGAACACCTGGGTTCCTCTCCACCAGCGTTTCACTCAATTGATTTTTTTTTTTTTTTTTTTTTGTGGCCACCAAGAATTGTAAAAACTGCCTAAATAATTGTAATGTGCAGCCAAATAAGAGAAACACAGTCACACAAGGACCTGGGCACAGACTGAAATTAAGTAGCAGAGCCAGGAGCAAACAGGGCAGAGAATGCCCCGGCCTCTCTCTCCTGCTCTCTGACAGCTCACTGGTGCGCCCATCAGAAGGTGACCACGAGACAGCTGGGGTGACACACTCTGCACGGTCAGCCTCTTGCGGTAGGAGAGAAAATGGGCAAACAACCAGCTTGGAGCTGACAGTGAAACCCCACAAACAGCCTCATAACCCCAGAAATCAGAAATAAGGACTGACTCACACTCTCCATCCCAGTGGCTCACTGTGCTCTTTGGTCTTACTCCTGGCACCCTGTGGGTAGGATGGCCTGGGAGCAGGCCAGCACCCTCTGGCTTCTCTTTACAATATTACTCATGAATATCCTTCCATGTTTTTCTTGCTACTGGTCAAGCAGGACCCCAAAGTCCACTAGGATGCACAAACTTACGGCTTCATGATCTGGAAAGCTGGTGGGAGACGTGCAATGCAGATTTGCAAAGCACAATGGGACGTCAGAGTTTGTTTTTTCTGTAGAGAGGATTGAGAGGAGAACAATGAGTCATTCCCACCTAATCGTCCTTGCCTTTTGTCTGACAGGTGACACAATGGGCACAGAATTGTAGACGAGGGCAGAAGTGAGCATTGCAGTTGGTATATTCACTCTAGTGAGGGATTTTTGAGCAATGAGAAACACTTTCCCACCTCAATTTAAATAACAATGCAAACTGCAAGGCTTCAATTTAAATAATAATGCAAAAATGTTGCTGTGTGCATCAGTTTTCCTTTCCTTTTACACAGAAGATGGGCAGTGACTGCAGATTTAGTTTCCCCTTAGATGAAGCCACACTGTAGTTCCCAGTAAGGAATTATTAGCATTCCAACGCCAAGGGTTAGCTTCAGAGGAGATCAGTAGAGCAGAAGCAAACTGCCCACGGAGTCTTTACTAATTTCTTCTACAATAAACCTCTCATTTCACCAGATGTTCATAGGAAGAAAAATGGGATTTCTAAAGGGCAGCAACATCTCATAAGTGGCATTTGCAATTTTCCCAGTGCACATATCTGTAACCTGTAAAGCCAGGAGTTTACAGGTTATAGGTGGGTTTAACCTGTGGGTTTACGCACAGCAGAGCTTATATTTGGGGGCACATTTCCTATTGTGGGCTCCTTGTCCCTTCTGATTTCTGTGGGCACATTTCACATCATGGAGTCCTTGTCCCCTTCTGTTTTCCTTCTAAATCACAGGGATATTGGCCACTTATGATGTCTCTGTAAAGCCCCAGGGGTGCAGGAGGGGAAGGGTGAGGAAATAAAATAACAATATTTATGGGTGTTGTGAACATGACTATTTTAGGTCAAATGCTTCTAGCTAAATAATTTAATTTTAAGATGTCTGCTGCAAATACAATATGACCAACTTCGGCAATAAAAAAGTATGTTGGACAAGAGGGGAAAGGCTAAAGGTAGAGATTCCTAGAAAAATATAATTAGAAATATAAGTTTTCCAATTGGGAAGAAGAAGAAACGACATCTGGCTTAATATATGGCATTAATATGGTGTGGAGAGGAAAAAGCCATACTCGGTAAAATAATTTAAAGAGGTTTATTTTGAGCCAGATTTGAGGACCATGACCTGGAGCCACACCCCAAGAAGCCTTGAGCAAGTGGACTTGAGATTGGGGGTGGGGGGTGGGGGGTGGTTACCATTTGGTTTTATGCATTTTTAGGAAACAGAGATTACAGTTGAGGTCATAAATCAATATATGGAAAACATACATTGGTTTGGCCTCAGAAGGTGGGACATCCGAAAGAGGGAGTTTACAGATTATAGGTGGGTTTAAAGATTCTTTAGCTGACAATTGGCTGAAAGAGTTAGGCTCTGTCTAAAAGGCTAGGAGTCACTGAAAAGAAATGCTTCAGATAAAAGGGTCTGTTAACTGGAAACAAAGTACCTGCCAGACTCAAGTGGTTTGTTCTGTATTTTGAGGAGCTGCAGGTAGGTTCTGCCTGAGGCCCGTTAGTGAGTCACAAAGGACATCCCTAAAAAGGGGAGGGGCACGGTGTAGGTTCTGCCTGAGGCCTGTTAGTGAGTCACAAAGGACATCCCTAAAAAGGGGAGGGGCACAGTGAGCCAAGTCTGATCTCCTGTCTCAGGAATAGCATGTCAGTTTTAGAAAACCTCTAGGCCAAGAGGAGATTCAGTGAGTCATTGGGGCTGGGGCGGGCAGCTCAAGATTTTACTTTAGTTCGCACATAGAGAGCATAACATTTGTCAGCCCATATTGCTAAGACTTACATCTATTTCATCCTCACATCAGTCATATTAGATAGGAACTCTTATTATCCCCGTACAACGGACGAATAGAAACACAGTTCCAAGAATTAAGAAACTTGCCCCAAATTAGGTAGCTAGAAATTGCAAGGCCAAGATTCAGATGTTTTCAAATTATGGGTGACAAACACTCTCTTCCCAGGTGTTCTGCAAAATGAAAAGTTTTCATTGTTAAATATTTTTATGAATATTAAGTGCTGCATTCTTGCCTATTAAGACATGATTGTTAGTATATCAAATATTATAAGAAGCCTTATAGTGAAGACATTCTTGGAGATCTCAGCTTGCATAAAAAATATATATAGTATGTTAAGAAGGTTTCTGACCTGTGCTATAGTGTCAATTTTTATCTTATAATTTTTTCACTATGAGTATGTTAAATCATAAAGACTTGGGCACACAAGCATTTACTGACGCTTTCGACCGATGTTGAATTTCATGGTAACTCCAGAGTCACTTAATGTAATTTCTCACCTTGACAAATTGCTCATGTGCTGATACTAACATGGTGGTCCTAGGTCTGTCTGATTTGTGCCCATGCTTGTCTCAACCCCCCACCCCCTGTATCATAGCACAACAGAGCCCTACAGTGAGAGCCATTGTGGACAGAGAGAGGACAGAGGGCAGGGGAGGCCAGGGGTGTCCTTTCCCCTTCCTTCTCTGCCCTGGCAGTGTCTCTGCCTCCGTGTTATCTCCGGCCATAGCAGCATCCCAAAGTGACAGCTTCCTCCATGTGATTCTGGTCTCTGTGCTCAGGTGACATGATTCTCTGCGTTTCCTGTTTTTGTGCCTTGGGTAATCCCTAGGTTCCTTCATTTTCACTTATTTGGCTTTTTGGCTTTCCAAATACCTGTTAAACAAGGTTCCTACATTAAATTCCCTTCACTTAAGATACTCATTGGTTTATGTTCTCCTAGAACCCTGACTGATCACGTTTTCTTTGAAATACCACAAGTTGCCTAGAGCTAGTTATTCTAGTGGAATAACAGTCATAACCCACTCCATAAATTAATGACTTTTCAGAATGTATTGCTTCCACAAATATTTGCTTCAAATCATCTTTTAATAATCATTATTTTTAAATGTAATTACTACTGCTAATGATAATAAATGCACCCTCAAATATATTATATGCTGAATTTGGATTTCTGTCCATGTGCTCTCAGTTCAACTCTCTTTTCAGTGTTCACCTTAAATAAAGCTTCTTTTTCCAATTTAATTTAATTAAAGATTATGTTGTGATGAGAACCTGAGCTCAGATTCAATCTTGATTTATATAGCATTGCCTTTTCTTAAGACACTAAGTGATTTCTAGCAAGTTCTCAAAAATATGTGGTTTGGCAACTTTTATTTTCTAAGGATCCAGAAAGCAGCCATAATTTTCTCTTTTAAAGTTCACCCCTTCTTAGTGTATGGATGGAGGTCAAGTTCTAAAAACAGCTCCATTAGTCTTTGTCTGCTTTGATACAGTTTGGTTAATCTTTGTGTAGAATTCCTGGCAAACAACAGTCACAAAATGACTACACGTGGAATGAATAAATACAAGAACTTTCTCTTTCATAATCCTGCATATTATTAGCTATTTTTAAATAGACTCACAATTAACCAGGAAAAGCTTATGTTACCCTTAGCTGGATGGGTCGTAGTTTGAAATACAAGCAACCAACTGCATACGGTAGGAGCCAGCAGAGTGAAATTCGGGTGTTGACAGTAAAGATTAATGAGCCACCTCTGCTTAATTGATAGCATCCAACGTGCTCTTCCTTCAGCCTTTTGTCTGTCAGTTGGCAGAGGATCTGGCAGGTAAAAATAGTCCATGGCTTGCTGAAATTAAAAAACAGGTAATTTAATCTTCTCGGTGCTATAGATGATGATTTTTTAAAAGTTGCAGTTGAAACAACAGAACAATTTCTGGGTGAGTAGGTCTTCCTGGTGATTCATAATTTAGTAGATGACAGGTTCCCATTTATTAAATTGACCTGAACATAAAATTGTCCAGGAGAACAGTAATTAATCTGCAATGCTATAGATGTATTCTTTCAAGAACGATAAACCCCACTATTATTACATATTTGGCTCTTTTTTAAGGCTTGTAGGTAAAGAGTAAGCTTTTCAGTGTTTGTGATATATGCTTGTATGAGTAATGACTCCAGTTTTCCAATGTGGGTGGAAAGGCGTGTGCGAATGTTTATCCAGAGAGAAGCAATTTTGCACATAGAATGTATGTTGTATAAATATGAGTTCACTTTATGTTAAGGTGTTAATTCAACCTTGTCAAAAAGAACAAATCTGAAAAGTGGTTAAATCAAAGCTGTTTGATTTTGAAGAATAAAAGTACTATTTCTCACACTGTATTATCTTTGTCTAGGAATCATTTTTTTCCCCTGCCTGTAATTTCAGAGCTCTGCGATGTGGAAGCTGTCAATGTTATGTAATTGAGAGCAATCTGCTTTTGTTCTTCAAGGGCCTTTTTGGTGGGCCTACTGGATTCTTTTCTAAGAACCTCTATTCTACTTGTAAAATACTGGAAAAACCTTGTGAATCAAGGCACAATTTTGATTGCTGCCTTTTAAATAAGCAGGAATGAGTATGTGGCATTATTTTCTTTGGGGTAAAAAATGCTTTCTATTTGATTATGATTCATGTGAGGATATACTCACTGTAGGTTTTGAGCCTTGATGTGGATCTATTGATGCTTTTGTTTCTGGCTAAGGAACTGAAAATATGCCAGGTAATGTTCTCTTTGAAATGTAAATGTTGTTTCAGTTGATCCTCCCCGCCCCCCAGTACATTTGGAAAATGAGTTTTATGCCCATGAAAGAATCTGGATTCTAATAAATGGGATTCTTAGGCACAGCCAAGTTCACAGGGAAGTTGCTGCAGGCAGTGGGCTTTCCATTTCTGCACCTTAACCCTGGACCAGCCTTCCACTTACATCTGCCATGTTCATTTCTTCTGTGTATTCATTTCTTGTTTTCTCTGGTGGTAGTTACATCTCTGGGAAATATTGGTATATCCTGATTCTTTCCAAGTCCTCTTTGATTTTGGGACCACCATTTTCATTCTTAGATAAATAAAATGGCTTAAGTCTCCACCTGGAAATCCAGGGTATCTAAAAGGCCTGTTGCTGTGGTACCTCTTGCAGCAAATTCCTGCTTTGGGACTTACCTTTTGTGACTGATGGACATTTTCTGCCCTGTCTTTCCCATCTAAGACACTGCTAAGATTACTCACATTTGATTTTTCCTTCAAGTTCAGTGCTAAGGAGAGGGGATGAAGAGTTTGTTGCTGTCATCTAAATTAAAAATAAAATGGACAGAGTCAGATGATAACATTTGAAATGGAAAAACACCACAAATGCATAAATATGTAAGCAAATTGGTTGTGTCTAAAAATTTATTCATGAGGACATATTAAACACCAATTGATGTTAACACTTTAATTGATAAGAACTAATTTAAATTTGTGTTCAAAATTAAAACTTCTAGAATTGAGTGCAGTATGCTAAAAGTCAAGACAGTGTTATGCCTGATGATAATATTGCTTTAAGCTTACCTATCTCTACCAGAGGATACATTTTTATACATCTTTATAAACATACCTACAAGCAAAATTTTTGCAAAGGCCATGCATACATCAAAAGGAATCGCTTTATGAGGTATAATGGTGGAGAATAGTCTAGGCATGTCATTTTCAACTTGCCTTACAGCCAAATGTGTGTTAGCTTTGAGAGGGTTTGCCATTTGACATTCCTTGGTTTGAAGAGGGAAAAATTTGTTCATCTTTTAAACTCTATAAATATTGCTTGACCTTTGTGGCATTTGGCAGAATATACAGCAATAATACAAGATTTACTGGACTTGCGGCATCACCATGAATGACGACGTGGATGACGTTGAAGCATAATTGCTTGAGGCACATTCATATACTAAATATATATATAGCTGTTAGGGAGTCTGTATCTTCTTTTTGATATGTTGCTTGAAGTCAGATGCCTTTAATGAAGGAAAACGGTAAGCATTATTAGTAGTTTGGGTGAAAAGCGGTAAGTGTTATCTAGTGAAACATTACAAGTGAAGGCAGACTCAGGATGGGAGACCACATCAAAACAAAGAAGCTGAAACACGTGAAGGGGTCAAACAAACATATTCAACTCTACCTAACAATTTGACTAATGCTTTTCTATTTTAAACAGTTGTTTGGCAAAGGTGAAAATACAATTTATCCTTGTTATATTAGCCAGCAGAATTTTAGTTTGGTTTTCAAGGCCCTCCATGGGGTAAAGTCTAAAGTCAACCTGCCCTTCCAGGCTCAAATTCTATATTAAAAGCCCAGATTTGCTTTCTTGTCTGCAGCGTTTTGCCCAAATGCCTGCCCTACTTGGAGTATCTACCCTTTCTGTCCACCATCCCCTACTTTCACTAAATGACCCTTCCTAATCACTTTGTTCATGCTTCAGCCAGATGTAATATCTTCTCTCTGATTCTCACGTAACATTATTTTTTACTTCTGTGGTTTTCATCTCACTCATCCCTGTTTCCCTGACAGATGTCTGTGAACTCTGTATTTTTTATATTTATTTCCATGCATTATATAAAATAAAGCTTTATTGTATTTAATAGTAAATGCCCAGTAAATATGTACTGCATAAATTAATTACTGTATGAATAGTTTCATCCTATGCATTCACTAACAAAATATTCTGTATAAAGAGTGAGTTGATCGTTACATTTAACAGCTGTCATCTGTATACCTAAATCCTAATGGATATGACCTTTGGGTTCATAGAAGGAAAAATATTTTTCCAAGACACTATTAATTTGACCTATCTTTTAATATGTTCAGATTGGTTCACTCATGTTGACATTAACCGATTTTGAATTCAGACGTAGCATGTATACATGTGGGTTTGATATTTGAGATGAACTTTTTTTCCCAATTAAATTATAGAAGAGAAAAACAATGACTCATAGAAGTAGAGAGATGCTATAGGGGTGGGGTACCCTAATAATCCAGCAAAACCTGATCGAGAGAAGATGAGGAATCAGCCTGCTTTGTCAGTCCGTTCGGGGAGCGATGACTCAGCACTTAGAGAACATGATGAAGGTACATTATTCTTTCATCACATACTGTGGGTTAATTGTGGTATATACAGAGGATAGCTGATTCAGAAGACAATTGGTCATTATGCTTTTCTACTTTTTATTTTTAAAAGCAGGTTATTTCTTTAAAAGCACAGAAGCCTGATTTCTTGTCATGAAATCTGATGCTAAAAAACAAACTGTGCAAACTATTTTTACTACATCTGGCTTTGCAAATGGACAGAGATTCTTGAAAGCCAGTTTTAAGTTCCATGTAAGTTCCATACAAGTCTGTGTATGTGTTTCCTGAATTAGTTTTTGTAAATCTTAGTCGGAATTAAACTTGTAAAAATCCAACTCCTGGACCTTTTTGGTCTCATGGGAGTAGAGCATACATTGTCTTTTTTGCTTCAGATGATAGATGTACAAGCTGTGCATTGATTGGTGAAAAGCAGGGCAAAGAACTTCTGCAAACTGTAGCATGCCCAGCTCTGACTGGAGACACAGGATCAATTTACTTCCAGGGTTCTGATAGAGTCTGAGAAAGAAGCTTTGTATTATGAAGAAGTGAGTCTCTTATTGCCATTAAAAGATACGTATGTCTTACCTCAGCGCCAGTTTGGAGGTGGAGGTGTAAGGAAGCCAGTCTGGTGGTTTTGCTGCCACCTGGCATCCTACAGAATTAATTTTATCTTCTGCTGCTTTTTAAAATGTGACAATTCAAAGAGCAAGGTTTACTTTTCTACTGTTTACATTCTCAACTTCCGTGGACACATAGGTGCTATCGTGTTAAAGCCAAGAGGAACATGATCACTGAACACTAATTTGAATATGAAATCTATGGACATTTGAAAGGGAAACCTTCAGGAGTCCATGTAATAAATCCCTGAGGAACTTAAGAGAGATGAACGATCCCTAATTGCGTCTGACATGATTAAAACACAGGGACCTCTCTGAAGAGTGTGAGGGCAGATCCAAACCCCCCGCTCAGCACTATTCAAAGTTCAGAACAATTCATGCATTTAGCCAACCTACAGCTGTGTGGCAAAACATCCCTCAGCCACATTCAGCCTTCCTCTCACGGCCAATTATGAGAAGCCAAAAAATAAAGTGTAATCAGAGATTTTTGAGTCAAAGCAGAAAGAACTGATAGAACTATACAGCGTATGCATTAGAATACCATACATTATTTTGTGTCTGAACTTGGCCTCAGAAAATAAACAGGACTCCTACCACAACAGGGGTGAGTTTGCTGGGCCAGAGTGGCCCCTACTGCTGGCAGCTACTGCCTCCCAGCGCCCAGCATAGTCCCTCTCTGGGTGGTCCTGGAGGGCTGGAAAGCTGTGTCATAGTGTGTGTAATGCCTATGTGTGAGTTCTTGCAAAAGAAATACCTCAATTAGGGCCCAGATAGGCTTTAGGGTCAAGCAGCCTGTGTGCTTTTATAAATTCTTTTCTTCTCATGGGCTAGGCAGTACTGGAGATCAAGCACTGTGGCACAAAGCTCTCCCACTTCTGAGGCTTAAAGTTCAAGAACTTGACTTAGAACGAGCCTTTTTCTCTAGATCTAAGAGGCCCAAGTAAAATCTGTTGAATTTTCTCACTGATAGGACTCCTGACCTCCCTGGGTCTCAGTTTCCTCTTGGATAAAATGAGACTTACTGTGTTTATTTCAGAGTTATCGCTTGGAACTGAATGAAGTAACCCATAAATTCTCTAACACAGCACCCCACACAGCCTCTTCAGGAAGAGTCAGGGATAGCAATTCCATTTGAAAAACCAGGCAGTGAGAAGATGGCTGGTATTTTGATTTGGTTTCTGTGCTTTGGAATTATCTCAAGCTCATCCATACTCTGGAAACAGGCTTTGGAATTATCTCAAGCTCATCCATACTCTGAAATGATATTATTAGTGCAGTGACCTACCTCTTGAGTTCAAGGGTTACCAGACATTCTTTAGGAGTTCTAGCTGAGACCTACCTACCTACCCCACCTTTTCCAAGAGCCAGGGCCCTCTAAGTCAATACGGGGACCAAAAGAAATTCCTAGGAATTCTGATCTAGTTCAGTCTCCATTGCTTAGGTTTGCCTCTTCACTGGCCTGTCTCCCCTTCTATTCTGAGGAGTGAGTAGACTATACTTGTATGATGCTCATATGGGCCAGGCTTACAGAGGCTTGCTCATTTAGTCCTTAAAACAACTCTGAAAGGTAGTTAGTTATTCTTGTTATCTCTACTTATAAAAGAGGAAATTGAGGCACAGAAATGTCCTGTAGCTTGTCCAGGGTGGAGGATTCAAGCTCTATCAGTCTTATTCTTGAGCACACACATGTAGAGACTATGTTGTACTCCCAGGGTTATGTTTTGCTTCTGGCTTGTGACTTACTTTTTTTTTTTGGTTGCAGTTCGACGGGGCTGGGTTTGAACCCACCACCCGTGGCATATGGGACCGGCACCCTATGCATTGAGCAACAGGCACTGACCCTTGTGATTTACTTTTCATAGCTTAGCCCAGTCACCGTAACATAAAAAGCACTCAATAATTGATGGGTAAATACATGAATGAATGATGCTTTTATAACTCTTTCATTTATCATCGCAATTTTTTTTTCCGATTTTTATCATCCCAGTGTTTGAAATTTGTATTTCCTCATTTTACTAGATGTAATCTTTGTCTCAGTATGTGTCATTTTCCAACCAGAATGCAAAAGATACTTTCCTGAAACGAAGAACCATGTTTTGTACCTGTTATATAACCTCCACAAGAATCCCTGAATAATCAGCTCAGGACACACAAAATCCCTCATAACTTTCTAAGTAGATTGGGATCTTGGGTTGTTGAAGATACATGAGATTTACTCCTCTTCTGAATTCTTTCCTTCTCTTTGCTTTTTCCCAGAAAATGCTATTTGATTGAATAGTTTAAAGGTGGCCAGCCATTTATGGTTGAAACATGAAAAAGATAATTTTAAAAAGCAGAAAGGCGTTCAGACTCTTAAGTTGAACAGACCAGAGTATAGGGCAATGAAGAAGTAGCATTTAGATTCCTCTGAAGATAAAATTGCTCTAGGAACTAGATTCAAGTAGGATTCAAATATGTAGACCTTATGTAATAGGATAAGGAAAACAATACCACAGATCAAAGGCACCAAAATGACCTCTTAAATGGGCCATGAAAGTGGTGAAATGTCCACCTTTTTGTGACGTGGCATTTGGAATTCATTTGCCTTCATAAAACAAGGGCCACATCCTATTCTGAGTATGAATGATGATGTCAATCAGCACTGTTTCTCTTTCCTCTGAACCCTCACTTATTCATTGACCTAGCATGTTTTAAATACTGTAGAAGAATAAGACTCTTTCTTGTATGTCTTTGGGTGGAAAAATGCTCGACAACCCATTTCCTAAAAAGATTGTAATTACATTTGAGAAATGCTGCTAATTAATAGCCTGAATGGGTAAGTCTAAGTTAGGTTTATGAAAAACCAAAGACATATCTAACCCTTTGTAAGCTCCGGGACACACATATAATATGAACATTATGTCTACAATGACAGTCTGTTTTCTTTCTTTTCAGTGAAGACGGTAATTAGGATGATAGTGGAAATAATACTCAGGTTTATAAAGCCCTTGAGTGAGGTTTACCAAAGTGGTTTTTGGCAGTAAGTAAGCACGTCAGACTGATGTCAGCTTTAGAAGTCAATGAGTTTTTCACACCTTTTTCCCTCTGGGCTTCCTCTTTCTCTAATAAAACTACTTTAATCCTGTCCACACTCCAGGTCTGAATACCAGCACTTAAAATGAACTGTCTATATCCAGCTAACTTGAAAAAAAAAAAAATTAGTTCAAATAAAAGCAAAGAGTTGTTTGCTTTCCTTGCCTACCTGGCTGCATCTGTCACATACATGTACCATTCCCCGACACGAAGCTCCGATATTGATCTGGAGCCTTATTGATCTCTAACTTAATATAAGAACCATGTTTACCAATAACGTAGACAGAGGTGCTCAGCTTCTTCTGTTCACTTACAAAATGAAAAGGACGTCTTACCTATTAAAGGTTTCCATTCCAGTATGCCCTACCCCAAGCTGCAGTTTGGAATCTGATGAAATAATTTTTTAAGCAAGATTTTGGTTTTGTTATATTAATTTGAAATTGGATTTCCTCCAGTGGTTCAAACAAAATGAAAGCGTGATCTTAAAAGTATTTAATATATTCTGTTTCCTCCCTTGTTAATTTGGATCCGAATTAACTCCTTCCAAGATCATCCCAGCATAACAGTGCATCCATGCTAAAGGGCACTCTACTTTCCTGTGACATCCATGGAGTTGAAATAATTAAGGGACCACAATTGCTTAACTCTATGTGTTTCCACACAGAAAAATCATGGCAATTTCTCTTCTCATTACCTCTGACTTTTTCTGATTATCAAGAACTGTGGAACAAATCGCCCTAAAATTGTGTAAAATAATAGCAGTTTATTTATTTTGCTCACAAAACTACATTTTAGGCCAGGCTTAGCAGGAAAGGTTTATCTCCGCTCCATGCAGTATCAGTTGGGGTCGCTCAAGTGGACTGGGAATCACTTCCAAGATGTCTCACTAATGTGGCTTTTGCTGGCTGCAACCTCGGGAACTTAACTGAATCTGTTGTCTAGAATCACCTATTCCTTAGATTCAAGGTGCCAGAACTAGAAACTGCCACTCTCTTCTAGACTGCTATGACAGGACACCACTAATGCCATATTTGGTTTGCCACAGAAGTCACAAATTCTGCCCAAATTTAAGGAGAGGGGATATTGCAAGGAGTGTCAGAGGATTTGGCCATCTTTATACTAACACACTCTTAATTGACATCCAGTTACTCAAGCATCACCTTTGACCCTCTTTTCTCTCTTTTCTTTCTCTCCATGTCCCACCCTAGAAATATATGTAGTATTTATTGCCTATAGTTTATAATTATATAATCATATATATCCTTTCCATCATATATAAAAATATCAATTACCAAGCTCTTCTACTTGGCCCTAGAACCTTTTCCTCTCTTTCCAGTGCTATCACCATGTCTCTGGTACACACATCATGCCTCCTCTGCCTCCTGACTGGTCTCTCTGTCTCCAGCTTTGCCCCTTTCAATCTAGTCATAGTGATTTTGTTTTAGTCACAAATAATATAATTCCATTGATTACAATTTCTCAAAAATCCTCTATTACTATGAGGGTAAGGTGCAAATTTGTTTGCACGGCTCCCAAGCCCTGCATGATCTGGAACCTGCCTCCTTTACCAGCTGGGCCAAAACCTTTGGCATTAGGCCTTCAGATTTACCAAAATCCTGATATACTCCAAGCACTTTGCTTCCTTCCTATTTCCTCTGAGACCTTGTGCAGGCTGGTCCCTTTTCTTGAAATTCTCTTTCCTGTCCCTTTCTTTCTTGCCACTCTCCATTCCCTTTGCAGGGATAATTTGGTCTCATTCGTCAGATTTCAAGTTAGTTTTTAGTTACCCACCTTCTCTGGACAGCATTTTATGACACTTCGTTTATTCATTCACTAAATATTTATTGAGTACCTACAATGTGCCAGGCACTATTCTAGGCCCTGGGAATTACTACAGTGAGCAAAAGAAAAAAAAAAGAACCTTCTGCCATAGTTTATTCTTCTCATGAAAAACTCAGGCAACAAACAAGAAAACAGATAAATTAGGCCAGGCACTATGGCTCACATCTATAATTCTAGCACTCTGGGAGGCCGAGGTGAGAAGATCACTTGAATTTAGGAGTTTGAGACCAGCAACACTCTTTGTCTACAAAAAAAAAGAAATGTTAGCTAGGTGTGGTGGTGCACTCCAGCTGCTCAGAAGACTGACACAGGAGGATTCTATGAGCCCAGGAGTTTGAAGTTGCTATGAGCTATGATGATGTCACTGTACTCTGCTGGGGTGGGGTGACAGAGACTTGGTCTCCAGAAAAAAAAAAAAAAAAGTGAAAACAGGTAAATTATATAGTATGTTAGACAGCAATAAGGTTTAAGCAGAAATAAATGAAGCAGGAAGGACAACATACATGTTGGAGGGTGGGGATAGTGAAGTTTTGGCAAAGCCCATGGAAGGCCTTGATGGGAAGGTGCATTGGAGTCAAGATTTGAATGAAGTTCATGAGCTACCTATGAGGTTCTCTGAAAGAAGAATATTCTAGACAGAGGAAGCAGCAAGTGCAAAGGCCCTGTGACAGGATGGGCTATAGGGGCCAGAGAGGCTGGGGTAAACCAGAAAGAGAGCAGAAGAGAAGATGATGAGGTCAGAAAGGTGATGGGGACCCAGCTCACACAAAGTCTTGTAGGTTACAATAAGGACTTCAGCTTTTGTCATAAGTATGGTAGGAAACATCGGGAAGATTTGAGGAGTGATATGCTCTGATTTATGGTTTAAGGGGTCCCTTCCTCCCAACCCCCACCAAATCCTCTCACATTACCCCTGTTCCCATCATACAACTTTCTACCTGTGCTGTAACTTGTTTCTGTTTCTTACTACTATCTCGGTTCTGTGAGGAAAGGGACCACTCAACCCAGCGTCCAGGAATCATAGGTTCTGAACTTAAGCATGTGTTTGACTACATAAATTGTGAATAAATGGAAGCCAGCTCCTGTGCTGGTCTTTAGCTTTTTCATTTATTACCACAACTTCTTTTGATTGGTAGTATTAATAAATTAAACAGCTAGGAATGTATAGTGAGTAATAAAGTCAGGAAATAAATACTGTGGAATAGATTAAATAGAAAAAAAATGCTAATTCCTGTACTGATTGTATGGTTAACATTTCTTAAATAACAGCAGGGACAGTTGTTCACAAACATTATGATATTATTCATGTTTGTTTTAATGGCTAAGGTAGGAGAAGGGAGCCTTGGCTGCTATCTTGAGAATCACCTTTTGACTTATCTCATGAAGTCACCAAATATTCAAACTGGAAAAAAAAAAAATAAATAACCTGTATTTAGTTATTTTGTTTAAACTGTAAAGAAAAATGAATACTAACGAGATTGGGTCTTGCCAAAAATGTATATGGGAAGAACCAAAAGGAAAACCAGGTCTCTGAGGCTGGGACCAGTACAGTGATGATGTGTTATTACTAAATCTAAAGGCAAATGACAATCTCTCCACCACTTCGGTGGTAGTTATTGGTGTTCCCCTTAACCATAAGCCCCGGCCTTTATTTGTCGGTTTCCTTTCACTCAGTGTAGATGAGTACACTGAGTACTCACGGCTGAGTGTGGACACGGAGCTTCCTCATTCTGTGTACTGCAGCCTGATAAAGGTTGCTTTGGAAGCAGCCTTAGCACCACGCGCCCAGTCTGCCACCAGCATCCTCTCTTCTACTGCTCCAAGCTGCAGGATGACAGGAAATGGAGGTGCTGAGTTCTGAGGCTTTTAGGGGTTGTCTGAACAGCATCCAACTTGCCAGGCCCTGAGTAGGGCTGACATGCTGCTTCAGGTCCCGAAAGGAAAGGAGAGCGCCCATCAGGGATACGTGCTTCTCTAAATCTCCACGTAGCTTCAAAGCTGCCATTTGTTTATGGAAATTTTACCATCTTTACATGGCTGACCCAGATAGCAATAGCTACTGATTTCTTGCTACTATGACTATGTGGCAAGAGGGATGTACAACTAAATTAAATAAAATTAATTTCAAGCACACATACTGCTTTGGAGAAGCATTTTCAGAATTACACAGTGTCAGCATGAGTCATTGATCCTAAACAGTTTGATCGTAGTGACCCTGATTTGGAAATCATCATGCTTGCATGATAAACTTGAACCATGTTTTGCCCTTAAATCTTACAGAACTATAATTTAAAACATTCTATAACATACCATGGATGAGTGAGAGCTTCCCAAATCAGATGCCTCTTTCAGTAGCATAATGAGTAATTCTTTTCAGCATGACAACATCCAGGGGCTCTAAGAGTCTCTTTATTAAATAATAATCTTCCTCAGACAGGATTTTTTGTGAATTTTAGGAGAAAAGCTATTTAACTACTTAACTCATGAACAAAAGTCATTTCTCTGCTTTCTATGTCATTACTGCTTCTTGTGTTTGTGTGTATAGACATTGGTGTCTTTCATTCTTTTGCACTATGGTTATTCTCAATATTTGCATATAGCAGTTTAAATAAAAATTTCTATTGAATTTCATGAGTTCTGACTACAGCTAAAAGCACAGATTGCCCTCTTTCATCTCCTGCTGTTATGTTCCTCACCTTATTTTGTTTATGTAATAACTAATTGCTTATTTGTTTATGCGCTAATTGAGGATACATCAGTGAATAGAACAGGAAAAGATCCGTGCCCTCATGAAGCTTATATTGATATTTTGGCAGGGGAATGTGGCAGGTGATGTATACAATGAGCAATTAGTATTTAAATAATTTAGATTGTATGGAATGCTTAAAACTAACTAAAGCTATGAATAGAGAAAAAAGTAGACAGATTTAGGAGGAAATAGGTAGATTTCAGTCAGCAATAGGGGGATTGGAAAAGGGTTTACTGGGAAGGAGAAAATTTAGCAATGACTTAAAGGACATAAAGGAATGAATCAGGCAGATAATCTGTGGATAGATACTTTTGGGCACAGAGATCAGCTAAGGCAAGGACCCTAACATGATAATCTAAAAAGCCAAGGAATTCCTTGGATCATTGTGGACAAATTCAAATGAGCAGAGGGAAGATTAGTTCAGCCAGAAAAGGTAGCTGTTTAGGATCAGAGGAAGGGCTGTGGCAGATTATATAGGGAGTTGAAGACTGTTAGAACTGGGTTTAATTCAGAGTGAGTTGGGAAACCATTGCAATTGTTTGAGGAAAGGAGTGACGTGATTCAATATAAGTTACTAAAGGATTAATCTGTCTAATCTTTTAGCCAGAGCAATCTACTTGAGTATGACATGGAATAACAAGAAAAGAAAAGGAGGTTACAGCTTGGCGCCTGTAGCTCAGCAGTGGTTATGGTGCCGGCCACATATACCCAAGCTAGCAGGTTCAAACCTGGCCCGGAGCCTGCTAAACAACAATGACAACTGCAACAACAAAATAGCTGGGCATTGTGGCAGGCACCTGTAGTCCCAGCTCCTTGGGAGGCTGAGGCAAGAGAATTACTTGAGCCCATGAGTTTAAGATTGTTGTGAGCTGTGATGCACTGGAGGGCAACATAGTGAGACTCTGTCTCCAAAAAAAGAAAAGAAAAGAAAAGAAAAGAAAGAAAGAAAGAAAGAAAGAAAGAAAGAAAGAAAGAAAGAAAGAAAGAAAGAAAGAAAGAAAGCAAAGGAGGCTACTACAATAATCCAGAAGGGAGATGTGGTCGGCTCAGCCAAGGTGGCAAGTGGCAAGTAGCAGTAGAATTGACAAAAGGCGTTCAGAAGTTCAGACTTTGTGTATATTTTAAGGGTAGAGCCAATAGAGAGACGTCGAGAATGACCCCAAGGATTGTGGCCTGAGCAACTGGAAGAATGGAATTGCTTCTAGCTGGTATGGAAATGGCCCTAGGAGGAGCAGGTTGTAGGGGAGGATTAGGAATCAAGTGTGGACATGTCAATTTTGAGAAGACTGTTAGACATCCAGCTGGAAGATACATAAGTCAAGACAGAGAGCTGGGCAAGAGATAAAACTTGAGAGTTTTTTGATAAATAGATGGTATTTAAAGTCATGAGGATAGATAGAAACATCAAGGGAGTGAGTAGAGATTAAAAAAAAAGAAGAGAAATCTGAGCCGTTGGCCATTCCACTGTGAAAAGAGGTCAGGGATATGTGCAGGAACCAGAAACTAATCAAAAATGAACATTGATGTAGGAGGAAAACCAATAGAAGAGGCTATCTTGATGAAGAAAGTACGTAGGGGGAGGAGAGATCATGTCAATTATCATGTCAATTCTGTTGAAAGATAAAGTAAGCTGAGGACTGCAAATGACCACCAGATGCAGCAAACTGGAGGTCATGGGTGCATTGCTGGGAGCACTTTGAGTGGTACGATAGGGATAAAAATCCTGACTGGATAGACAGATATTTTCTTGTTTTTTTATCCCTCCCTTGCTCCTTTCCTTTCTTCCTTCTCTTTCTTCCCTTCCTTCCCGCCTACATTCTTTCCTTTCTCTGCCATCTAAGTGGGCTAAAAATTTGTTGACAGTATAATTTTAATGAATCCTTCTGGGAACTTCTTTTTAAACTTTTGAAAGATTTTCACTTATTTGATCTGACCTTAACGTTCCCAAACTGGCATGAATTTTAATTATCTTCAAGTTTCACAACTGCCAAGAGAACAGATAAGCATTTTAGAAAATCATTAACTTATTTTAGGCAATTAAATTACATTTTCTAACATTGAACATGGAGAAAAAGTATTAGTAACTTGTTTTATAACATCTTGGTAATTCAAAGTAAGTCACATTTTCTTCTCAAAGTACACCTAGGCTTTATCATAAATATTATGTATGTATGGCTTCCCCAGCAAGATAATAAACTCTTTGAAGACGACAACAGGACCTTCTTTTTTTTATAATATCATTTTTTTTCCCAGCCGTGTCTTCCATAAAGCAGGTATGGAATAGATACTTGTGCATTTAATTTTCTACACTCACTCTGGCTGATCCTGCCCTCTTATATGCAAACCTCATTCAGTAACTGGGGAGACAGTAGTAGAAAGCAACTAAAGAAAAGAGTGCTCATACTGCTAGAACTTGTAGCCTTAGAAGACTTTCGAATCTCATTAGGGAAGAATACCTATATGACTAGGGGTGCTGGCTTACCCCTGTAATCCTAGCACTCTGAGAGGCCAAGACAGGTGGATGGCTTGAGCTCAGGAGTTCAGAGACCAGCCTGAGCAAGAGCAACACCCCATCTATAAAAACAGTCAGGCATTGTGGCAGGCACCTGTAGTCCCAGCTACTTGGGAGGCTGAAGTAAGAGGATCCCTTGAGCCCAAGAGTTTGAGGTTGCTGAGAGCTATGATGCCATGGCACTCTAGCAGGGCAAAAAAGTGAGACTCTGTCTTAAAAAAAAAAGAATACAGACATATATGAAAAATTCAGTAGCAAAGAAAGAACAGTATAAGGCAATAATAAAATACAGGCTTGCCATCTGTGAGCAAATGAAATCTGTAGATAATAGAGTTTAAAAGGTCATGCTGGTTGGAGAAAGACATACTGGGGACATTATTTTTAAACTGTTCTACTGGCCTACGCTTTCCCTGCAACATTGATAAAATGAGTACATGATTATAGAGAAACCAGTTAGTATTACATTATGAGAATTTTTTTTTCTGGCTATTTATTTCCTATTTATGATTTTAAACATCATTTCCAATGGCTGCAGAGTATTCTATCATGTGACTATGCCTCAGCTATGTGACTTTGGACTGAATGTTGAGATTGCTGTTCTCTCTTTTGCATCACATACCAAATTGAGATGAACAGCATTTACGGCCATGGCTTTGTGCATATCTGAAACTTTTTTTTTTTTTTTTTTTTTTTTTTTAGTTTATGGCCAGGGCTAGGTTTGAACCTGCCACCTCCGGCCTATGGGGCCAACGCCCTACTCCTTTGAGCCACAGGCACCGCCCCACTGATACTCTTTTTTTATATTAAACTTTTAAATGTGGAATTATAATGCTAAAGACACTGAGAATTTCTTTAAAATTGTGGTAAAAACATAATAAAAGTTTAACGTCTAAACCATCTTCAATTGAAATTCAGTAGTATTAAATATATTCACATTGTTGATGTCTAGAAGTTTTTTACTTGTAAGACTGAAATTCTGTGTACGCTGAGTAACATCGTCTCATTTCCCTTCTCCTCTGCCCCGGTAACCGGAACACTGTTTTCTGTTTCCATGAGTTTAATATCCTTTAGATACCTCAGAGGAGTGGAATTATGCAACATTTATATTTTGGTGACTGGATTATTTCTCTTGGCGTAATGTCCTCAAGGTTCATCTCTATGGGGACTGTAACAAGATTTCCTTCTTTTTTAAGGCTGAATAAGATTTCGTCATATGTATATACTACATATTGTTGATCCATTCATCAGCTGACGAACATTTGAGTTCTACCTCTTGGCTATTGTGAACGTAAGCTTGTAGATCTTTCTTTAAGTTCCTGCTTTCAATTCTTTTGGGTAAAAACCCAGAAGTGGAATTGCTGAAACATACTGAAATTCTATGTTTAAGTTTTTTGAGGAAACTCAGTAATATTTTAGGTAGTGGCTGTATCACATTACATTCCCACCAGTAATGCACAGGTATTCTAATTTCTACATATTTTCGCCAACACTTGTTATTTTCTGGGTTTTTTTTTTTTTTTTTTTTTTTATAGTAGCCATCCTAAGGAATGTGATATCCACATACATAGTAGAGCTTTTAAAAATGTCATTTTTCCCAAAACATTTGCATATAAAATTAGTACATCTAATTGGCCTTTAATATTGCATATTTTATTTTTTGCCTATTTAATAGGTGAGAGGTAATTTGTATTTATTTGACTACTAATAAGATTTAATATTTTTTGTACATTGCTATTGGTCAATTCTGTTTTTTCTTAGTGAATTTTATAATATCATAAACCATACATATTTTTCTATTGGGTTTTCTACACCCTTATTATTGATTTATAAGAACTGTTAACATATAAAATACATTATTTTTATCTCTTTTTCTACAAATATTCTCATGTTTCATGCACATTTTAATTTTGCTTATTGTGATTTTTGTTTCTCTATTACCCAAAGTATTAAACATATGACTGTTGTAATTTATATTTGCCTTTACTTTCATATGAAGGAAATCCATCCTCATGTAATATTCAACTAAATATTCATTCTTTTTTCCTAGTGTAAATATTTTCTTCAAATTCTAGCGCAGCAGGAATTTATTAGCATGGATTTAATATTATTTTATCCCAGTTTGTTTTCACTTGAAAAATATTATAATCTATTCAAATAGCAAATATTATTATACAAAAACATAAACTCCTTGCCAAAGATTAATTCATATTAACATTTTGCCACATTAATTTCAAATCTTGTGTGTGTGTGAATATTTATGATTAAGTTTCTTTGTGCCCATCTGAAAATCCATTCACCTCCCTTTCCATAGACATCTGTTGTCAAGTATTGGTGTGTAATTTCCTGTCCATGTTTCTATGCTTTTAGACATAAAAGCAGTAATAGACATAATATAGTATTTTTGAATATTTACACTTACACCCTATGTAAGTTTTGAGAGAGATAGTGTTATGGTTCATTATTTCATTTCCCAAAAAACGCAGTAAACAGCATCCTTTTTGCTTCACCCGGGCAAGTTTCAACTGGCTGGGCTTACCGGTGTTGCTGGGAGGGCTTCGTTTGTTTCTGGCCACGTAGATTTTACGTTTCTAAATTTTTATGTATCTCAAAACTTTGGTCATTATACATGTATACGTAATACTCTGTTATATCTCTCTGCACCTTGTTTATTTCCCACAATTTGTTCTTGAGGTACAGCTATGCTGACAGATAGAAATCTACATCATTCTTTTTAACCACTGAATAGTATTATGGCACTTAAATATACAGTAATGTGTTTATTCAATTTTCTATTGATATGGAATAGTAAATTATTTCCAGTTTTTTCTTTCTATTGTAAAGAGCTATGTTAGGAGCAACTTCACCCTTGTCTCCTTGTATACATGTGTGAGAGTTTCTTTAGGTGGGTCTACAGCTAAATGTCGAATTCCTGGGTTATAGTTAATACATATTTTCATTTTTCCTTGAAGCTATCAAATGTCTCTCCAAAGTGGCTTGGAGAAAATTAACTAATATCCCTAGGCCTCAGTTACTCCACATAGATAATTATGTGGAAATGATCAGTTCTGTTCCAGGTAAAGGGGAGTTTCTGTGTCACAAGTTGAGAGAAAGAGCAAGAGAGGGGAGGTGCCAGGCTCCTTTTAACAATCAGCTTTCAGGAGAACTAACAGAATGAGAACTCACTTGTTACCTGGAGGGGAGCACCAACCTCCCCCCCTCAACCCCCACCATGACCCAAATACCTCCAGGTAGGCCCCACCTCTAACAAATGTCAACATAAGATTTTGGGGGAACAAATAGCCAAACTATATTCACCATAGGGCATTGGAAAAATCAGGTGATATTGTTCAAAGGTATAGAAAAGAAATTCAGAAAAAAAAAAAAAAAAGAGGCAAGTACTTGGTCAAGAATAAGGGCCAAATAATTGATTTTCACATTAGTTATAATATCTTCTGCTACAACATTTTTTTCACTGATAGCATCAAAGGGATATTTAAGAATATAATGGGCATTTGTTGTTTTGTGAATATGTGAGCAACATTCAACCTCTTTTGTGGAGCATATGATATTGTTGGTGTACACCTCCCTGTTTACCACTATGGATGAGGGGACATACGTCTGAGCCTGTGTCATAGCAGAGAAAATAAGACATAATAAATAGACATGAGAAATTTGAAGTTATTCTTCAAATACGCAGTAACTGACTGATTGCAATCAAGTATAGAAGACTAGAGGGTGGAAAGAGTTTCAATAAAATTCAAAAGTTTAACAAACTTATGAATTTAAGAGTACAGAGAGTCTATTACCAGAAAGTGGAACGTTGGAGTTCAAAGTGGTTTGAGAAAAAAGAGGAGTCAGGTTTTAGATATGGTAATTTACAGGAGCTATCCAGTTAGTGTTGAAGAGCACCCAGCTGGCGCCCAGGAAAGTGATAGGAATTGGAACTAGATTTGAGAATGTTCTGGGTGAAAACTATTTGAAGAAAAAAGCTAGAAGAGAGAAAATTCTACAGAACTCTGTCTTGGGAAATGCCCATAGGAGATCACTGGTGAAGTCATTTTCTGTTATTGTAAGGTTTTTTTCTTTAATCTACATTCCTACAATTAGCCTTACTGAGTTAAAGGGTCAGAATTATTGCCTTGCTGAGTGGTTCCAGATCAGGGGTTAAGAATTCTGGCAGTGTGTGAGGAACTCTGGAAGAGATGGTGGGAGTGCAAGTGTGAGGATGGATAGAGAGAGGAAGGCTTACTGTCCACCTCCAAACCTTTTTATACAAATGACATTCAGTAAAAGTAAATATCCATGTAGCATTGGTGAGGGAAAGGGGACTGTAGGGGGAGATTGCTTTGTGGATCAGAGACAAGGGGGGTCATGTTGTTGAACAAAAATATATTAACGTGTATTGGACTAATGCACCCTGGATGGTGTTCACTTCTGGGGAAAGGGAAAATGTAGGTAGCAGCTTTATCAGAATTTTCCATGTGTTATTAATTAATTTCTTTATAAAAGATAAATATGAAGAAAATAAAAATATCCATCTGTTAAATGTGGATAGTGATTACCTTATTACTTTAGTTCCTTTTTATTTATTTTGTAATTAAAAAAAAAAATTAGATGAGGGCCAGAAAATTTAAGGTAATAAATTTGAAAGATAAAG
Organism: Loris lydekkerianus; assembly: GCA_963574355.1. Lineage (NCBI taxonomy): Eukaryota > Metazoa > Chordata > Mammalia > Primates > Lorisidae > Loris > Loris lydekkerianus. Next base: position 115,168 of record CAUYPK010022482.1, read on the forward strand.
GAAGAGAATTTTAGAATATTTTAAATATTAAATTTCTAATAAATTTAGGCTTGGAGCCCACTATTTACCTTATAGCTTTTTAACACAAGGAATTGAAAATGAGTTGTCAATTAGACCAATAACATTTGGAAAGAACATGTTTGCTATTAATTTTTAAAGGGGGTATATGTTTTGAATTATTTGTCTTAAATTAGTCATGTCATTTTTTTTTTAATGAATATTAGAATTTCTTTTTCCCCAAATTCTGAATGTGCTGTGCTCAGTGGCATAGTTATAGTTCCAAAAGGCTACTGGATTTTTCCTGTTTGTCGGTTTGTACAGGTTCATGAATTCAGAGCTTTTCTCTTCAGTACTTTGCTTCATAGCAACCTATTTTGATACCCTCATCACTTAAGGGACCAGAGCCTCAGAACTCTGGATTCTGGATTCTGGTAGATGAGTTTCCTCAGAAAAAGAGACATTGAGCATTAAAGAGATTCTACCAGTTCTATGGCATTTGGTGCTTTGTGTAAATTGATGCAGACTTCATTAAAGGAAATGACAGATGGCATATGGCTGCAGGCAAAATGCCAGTCTACATGATGGATTCTACCATATCCTAGTCCACGATAAACAATGTTTTTAATCACTTTGGAAAAAATCTATCCCATTAATTTGTCTATAGTAACCAGGTAAATATAAAAATGTAGTTAGCTCCTTATTAACGTAGAAAAATAAATAGTAACGCAGATAAGCATTTGGTTTGGGTTTATATCGTGGGATGGATGGGATGGCCTAACAAGATGTTAATGACCCTAAACTGATGTGATGAGGTTTCTAGGTGGACAATGTTGCAATAGATTGACTTCAGATCCCGAGTTTCTGCGCCCTTGTTGAGTTGTTTGGGATATTACTTTGAGAATTTGAAGGCCCGGGGATGCAAAAACTGATTGTGAGATTTTTCTTCCCTTGACAAGACAAGCAGCTGTGTGTGAGGCAGACCCTTTCTATGGACTGACTATAGACCAGATTTCAATCAGATTCATGTTGTACTGCATTCCTTTTGAAGGTGGGTGTCTAACAAGATTGAATTTTAAGGAGATAATTACACTCTTATCAAATTCTGAGGTTCACTTCATGATTAATTTTTTTAAGAAGTTAAAAAATCTCCATCAATTAGTTTTTATAAGAATGTGCTTTTCTGGTAAATTTTACATGCAAAAGTTGGTCCTGTAAATATAAATGTACACTTATATACATACATATACACATACAGACACAAATATGAGGGCTATCCAGAAAGTATCTAGCTTTTATTAAAACTGTTTTTCACATATGGCTGGACACTTTCCAGACAGTCCACATATATACATATATGTATATGTTAATGTGTGTATACATATTAATGATCCCAAAATAAAGTTCAAATATGTGAGAAATAAAAATTATTTTAAGAATACTTACAGAAAAGAACTATGTCTTTGTTTCAGCAATAGAATTTATGTAGTTGATTTTAGTTAGTGATTCATATTAGGCTGCTTTTTCTCAAACATCAGAAATTACCTCTGGCTAACATAATTAGAACATATTAGAAGGATATTCACTGATCAGGCAGAAAGGCAAGAGAGCCAAGTGGGTATTGGGTTCTGTAATGTTTTAGTCTGTTTAGGCTGCTATAACAGAATACCAGAGATTTGGTGATTTATGAACAGCAAAGGTATTTCTCACAGTTCTGGTGGCTGGGAAATCCAAGAACAAGGTTCTGCCGTATTTAGTGTCTGGTAATGACTCTCTGCTTCATAGATGGCTGTCTTTTCATTGTATCCTCACATGCTGAAAGTGACAAACATCTCTCTCAGGCTTCTTTAAAAGTCACTAGTCGCCAGGTGTGGTGGTTCATGCCTGTAATCCCAGGACTTGGGAGGCTGAGGCGGGTGGATTGCCTGAGCTCACAGATTCAAGACCAGCCTGACCCAGAGCAAGACCCCATCTCTAAAAATAGCTGGGTGTTGTGGTGGGCTCCCAGCTACTTGGGAGGCTAAGGCAAGAGAACCGCTTGAGCCCAAGAGTTTGAGATTGCTGTGAGCTAGGATGCCACAGTATTCTACCAAGGGTGACAAAGTGAGACTCTGTCTCAAAAAAAAAGAATAAATAAAATAAAAGACACTAGTCTCATTCATGAGCGGTCTGTTCTTATGATGTAATCACTTCCTAGAAGCCCCCTCTTCCTATTATCCTGGGGATTAGGATTTCCCAATATGAATTCAGTGGGGGGCACAAATACTGAGTTCATAGCACTTAACGAGGCAGTTAGATGGAGCCAACATACACCATAGCCACACCAAGTAGCCAGGAGAGCACTGGCTACTTGGCCCTGACTCCACCTGGCACTTTTGGCTGTGCTGGAATTTTCATACTGCCAAAGATCATGCCTCAGCTATTCTCCTATCTTTTCACCATTCTCCAGAGATTGAGGATTCAAAGGGAGAACCTTTGACTGGCTAAGTTTAGGCCATGTGACAATCCTCTAGTTGCCTGATCTTTATGAGAGGTGAGGGCCTCCCTCCCAATTAGAGCACACGTGATGAAGGGTGAAGAGTTCCTCCCAATAGGAAATAGTTCCATTGTTGAACAGCCAAAGAATAAAGACCAGGTAGGAACCAACAGAGAAGAATGACAATAAAAATTTTTCATGAAATCATGATTTTTTTCCTAGTTTTTTTCCTCTCAAAACCCTTAGTTATAGGGGCAACCTTTTATCCCAGGGTTTTTTCCTATTACAAGAAAGGCACAATTGGTGTTCTTGACTACCTGCATATCAGCCTTCCTTGCACACACTTCTGATAATTTGGACTTTAGGAGAAAATCATCATTTGCCTTATGTCTTAGCAAATATATAACTCGATTACTTTCATAAAGATTGTATCTGCCAACAAGGTCACATTCTGAGGTACTGGGGTTAGAGTTGCAACAGACTCTTTTAGGGGAACATAACTCAATCCATAACAATTTCTTAGAAGTCTACCCCTTCAATATGCATTACTTAAAATATTGAGCCCTTTCTGGAAGAAATGATTCCAACAAGAAAAACAACAAACAAAACTTTAAAACCAAAAACTCCCTGGACGGACTGGATTGACTACTAAGTTTTACACACAACACTAAATTTAGGGCTGAAATGAAAAAAATGGTTTCTTTGAGGACATTTAAGGAATTACTAAATATCTCTTATCAAATTGAGGAAATTCTTTTCTGGTCCTGAAAATATTCCTCATTGAACAGTTTTATCATGAAAGGCTTCTAAATTTTGTCAATTCCGTTTTCTGTGTCGGTTGAGGTGAGCAAATGGTTTTTGTCATGTATTAATGAGGTATGAGGTATATATTACATTGATTACTTTTCATAATTTGAGCCAGCTTCCTGCTTGGTCATAATCATAATTTTTTTAAAACGGCTTGATTTGGTTTTCTGAGAAATTCCAGAGGATTTTTGAACCTATGCTCATATGGGATATTGGTCTATAGTTTTCTTCAGATTTTTGTACAATCATTCAAAGAATGATCTCGAAAGTGTTCCTTTTTATTCTGTATTAGAAGAGTTCTTGGAAGATTGGTGGTAATTCTTCAACTATATAGTAGAACACCCCGTAGAAGCCATCTAGACCTGGGCTTTTCTTTTTGGGATATAATTTGATTGCTAACGCAATCTCTTTACATGTTTTTTATACTTCTGTTTAGGTTTTCTGTTCTTTCTGAGTCAGTTATTTGTGCCTTTGTAGGAATTTTTTCATTTCACCTTGGTTATCTAATTTGTTAGTTGACAGTTGTTGATAGTATTTTTTTTTTTTTTTTTTTTTTGAGTTTTTTGCCAGGGCTGGGTTTGAAACCACCACACTTTGCCAATTGGGCCGGCACCCAACCCCATTTAGCCCCCCGCCCAGCCCCGGTTGATATTATTTTTTTTTTTTTTTTTTTTTTTCAGTTTTTGGCCAGGGCTGGGTTTGAACCCACCACCTTTGGCATATGGGGCCGGCACCCTACCCCTTTGAGCCCCAGGCACTGCCCCTGTTGATAGTATTCTTGTAAGATCCTTTTTGTTTTTGTAAGATCAGTAGGAATATCCCCTCTTTCATTCTGATTTTAATAATTTGAGCCCTCTTTTTTCTTTGCCAGGCTAGTCGAAGGTTTACCAATTTTGTTGATCTTTTCAAATGACAAGCTTTTGCTTTTGTTGATTTCTCTTTGGGTTTTGTATTCTCTATTTCATATATTTCTGCTTAAATTTTTATTATTTATTTTATTGTTCTTGTTTTGGGTTTAGGTTGCTATTCTTTTTCTAGTTTCTTTCAAATTTTCCTGTGGATATATCCAGAAGTAGTAGGAAATTTAGGTCAATTCTAGTTTCCTTCAGTAATGCATTACTTATTGTGAAATACTAATGTAATAATCAATTGTAAGGCCAATTTAATAGAGACTATTTATTTAAAAGAGTGATTTAGATCTTCTACAAGAAAATGTTTAAATGCATCTAGATTAAAGGACATCTTTAATAATAGAGGCATTTAGATTCTAAATATGAATGTTATATTTTGAATTTCCTTCCATGGGCTCTGATAAAAGAAGACATTTGTATAAAAATGTTTTCATTTTTGCTTTTAGTAGGTGTGATAAGTGCTACTGGAACTTAAAAATACTTAAAATACTACTCAGCACTTGATAAACTGAAGCTTTTAAAAATATGTTATTTATAAATTAAAAGTCATAAATGGAGCCCCTGTGATCTTTTGTTCAAAGAAGTTGTTTTCATTTTCCAATAAATTGGTAAAAGGAAACTTTATGACATTCTTAGCCTTTCCACTAAATATCCTAGCTCTTTTCAAGAAAGCATAGAATTAAAAACAAACCCGTAAAATAATATTTTAAGAGCAGACAATATTCTAAGTCATTGAAGTTAAGGCAACAACAACATAAATTCAGTGTAAAATCCTTGAAGAAGACTTATAATATATTTTGTTACTTCGTGGTCTCTTACTTAGTTTTATGAAGTTTTTAATTTCTAGCATGCTATACTCCAAGTATTGGAAATGATCTAAATGGACGAGTTTGTGTCACATGAATTTACTGAATATGATATGTGATATATTTAAAGTAACCTTGCATTTAAAAACAATTATTAAAACACCTCCAAAATCAATATCTTAATTATTGTAGAATTCTATTTAAGTAGAAGACTTAAAATAGATACATCAAAAATAAAAGCAGAGTCCACATCTGATTGCCTGGGGATGGTTTCTACAGCCTTATTTGCCCCAAGACAAGGGAATAAGTGTCTTGAAAGCTAAGGTCTTTCAGGAACGTATGTCTATTAATGTTCATTGCCATTTCCTTCATTTGACTGTGAGCAAAGATAGAAAAAGCTCTATTAGATAGTCTTACTGGGAAATGTAATCTTAAAGTGTACGTCAAAACTTTCACCCAAAATTGGTAAAAATAGTTATATAACAAAGCTCAAAATAGTCACTGTTAGCTATTTTCTGAGAAGATGATTTTAAAAACCAACTGTGATAAGTAGAATAATTAACATTTCCATGTGCTAAAAACTCTAACTTAATGGAAATATAGAAGGGAATTTTATGAAAAGAATTACGCTTTTATAAATGCAAAATACTAACCTCTAATTAAGTCATTTTAGGAATAGAATTTTTTAAAATCAAATTTTCTCAGAGCAGCCATAACTGTACTTATTTGTTTGTTTTACTTTTTGAAATTCATAATTAAGAGTTAAGTTTCTAAGCAGATAGGAGCCCCATTTTACCTTTCATTTATTCTAAGTCATGTCTGTAAGCCAAAATTGGCAGGCAGGAGGCAGATAATAGGCTGGCCACTTTGTTCCTTACCTTGCTGATGCAAAAAGGAGGTCATTTCAAAGTGAAACAAGAGTTGGCCTCAGAGAAACCGTGTTCTGTGTTCTTTTTAAATAGTCTTCCTGTGGCATTTTTTTCAGAAAACTGGCATTTCCCCTTCTCATAGTGCAAGAGTGAAAAAGTGACCTTTTCCCGAGACCTCACAGTCAAATTAGCTATAAGTCATTCTTGGGGAAGCGAGTCAGTTTTTGGACAGAATGGCCAAAGACCCAATGCCCAAGAAAGAGGGGAGGCAGGGTGGTCAGCACATGCTGGGTAAGTTTGTAAAACTAGGAACCTTATAGCCTCCAGGCCACAGTAGCGACTCTAAGGAGAACGTGTGCTCTACATTCATAGTACCCAAAGACGGGTAAGATCACTCTGCATTCAGTCAACCTAAGACAGGGACCAAACCATTGATGTTTGTATCCCCATGACGGGTAAGACTGAAACTGCAAGAGCAGGCAACCTAAGACAGGGGCTATG
>CAUYPK010022487.1:0-22293 GCA_963574355.1 Loris lydekkerianus
ATGCAAATCAAAACTACTTTGAGATATCACCTAACCCCAGTAAGAGTAACCCACATAACAAAATCCCAAAACCAGAAATGTTGGCGTGGATGTGGAGGAAAGGGCACACTTCTACACTGCTGGTGGGAATGCCCACTAATACGTTTCTTCGGGAAGGATGTTTGGAGAATACTTAGAGACCTAAAAATAGACCTGCCTTTCGATCCTATAATTCCTCTTCTAGGTTTATACCCAAAAGACCAAACGTCACAATATAACAAAGACATCTTTACCAGAATGTTTATTGCAGCCCAATTCATAATTGCTAAGTCAAGGAAGAAGCCCAAGTATCCATCGATGCACGAGTGGACTAGCAAGTTGTGGTACATGTATACCATGGAATACTATGCAGCCTTAAAGAAAGATGGAGACTTTACCTCTTTCATGTTTGTATGGATGGAGCTGGAACATATTCTTCTTAGCAAAATATCTCAGGAATGGAAGAAAAAGTATCCAATGTACTCAGTCCTACTATGAAGCTAAATTATAGCTTTCACATTTAGGCTATAATCCAACTATAGTACAAGACTGTGGGGAAATGGCTAAGAAAGGGGAAGGGAGGGGGGATGTTTTGGTAGAGGGAGGGTAATGGGTGGGACGACATCTATGGTGCATCTTAGAATGTGTACAGGCGATTGCACTAATATACATAGGTATGATTTAACAATAAAAAAAGGACGTCTAGGCTCAGCACCTATATCTCAGTGGTTAGGGCACCAGCCTCATGCACCAGGGCTGATGGGTTTGAACCTGGCCCAGGCTTGCTAAACAACAATGACACCAATAGAAAAACTGAGGTAAGAGGATTGCATGAGACCAAGAGCTGGAGGTTGCTTTGAGCTATGATATCACAACACGCTAAGCAGGGCAACAACTTGAGACTCTGTCTCAAAAAAATAAAAATGAAGAATAAATAAATAGGATGTCTTGAATTCATGTTATTCAATCATATTACTAAATATTTCTGGAATCTCCTCTTTTCAGACATTACCATTGTCTTAGGTTAAGCACTATTTCTTAGACTGTAAACAGTCTCCTTTCTATCATGCCACACTACTTTCAGACCTTTATAAAAGGAAATCTCAGTAAGGCAACATTTGTGTCTAAATTCTCCGTTAACCAACCAGAAATTCCATGTTCCTTAATACACTAGACCCTTGTTAATCAGAAAGACCTTTCCAGTTCTTTTCATAACATTAACCTTTTTTCAAATTACCTGCTACTACATGGGATGCTCTCACTACATGAGATGCCCTCACTAGATGGGATACTCTCACTAGATGGGATGCTCTCATTACATGGGATGCTCTCACTAGATGGGATATGCTCACTACAGGGGATACTCTCACTACATGGGATGCTCTCACAAGATGGGATGCCCTCTCTAGATGGGATGCTCTCACAAGATGGGATGCCCTCCCTAGATGGGATGCTCTTACTAGATGGGATGCTCTCATTACATGTGGTGCCCTCACTAGATGGGATACTCTCACTTCATGGGATGCCCTCACTAGATGGGATACTCTCACTATATGGGATGCCCTCACTAGATGGAATGCTCTCACTAGATGGGATACTCTCACTACATGGGATGCTCTCACAAGATGGGATACTCTCACTAGATGAGATGCTCTCACTACATGGGATGCCCTCACTAGATGGGATGCTCTCACTAGATGAGATGCTCTCATTACATGGGATTCTCTCACTAAATGGGATGCTCTCATTACATGGGATGCTCTCACTACATGGGATACTCTCACAAGATGGGATTCTCTCACTACATGGGATGCCCTCACTAGATGGGATGCTCTCACTAGATGGGATGCTCTCACTACATGATATTCTCTCACTACATGGGATACTCTCACTAGATGGGATGCCCTCACTACATGGTATGCTTTCACTACATGGGATGTTCTCACTACATGGGATGCTCTCACTTATTGGATGCCCTCACTACATGGGATGCCCTCACTAGATGGGATGATCTTACTACATGGGATACTCTCACTACATGGGATGCTCTCCCTACATGGGATGCTCTCACTACATAGGATGTTCTCACTACATGGGATGCTCTCACTACACGGGATGCTCTCACTAGATGGGATACTCTCATCAGATGGGATGCGCTCACTACATGGAATGCTCTTAGTAGATGGGAGGCTCTCGCTACATGGGATGCTCTCAGTACATGGGATGCTCTCACTAGATGGGATGCTCTCACTAGATGGGATGCTCTCACCTATGGGATGCTCTCACTACACGGGATTCTCTCTCACATCTCTGCTTTTTCATATTCTTCCTCTTCTGAGACTTTCCTCCTCCCACCATACTGTCAACTTCTTTACTTAAAAAATCTGATTTTATGATTCTCCAATGCCATAGATAATTGAATTATCATATACAGTAAAATTTTTCATTGTTTGTATTTCCATTATTATTCTATGATGTCTTTTAATGAGTTTCAATTGAGTTTATAGAAAACATAGAAAATATTGCAATTTTTCTACACTTAGATATGTGTAATGAAATTTGAATAGAATCGATTTGATTTAGCAGATTTCATTGTTCATCAATGATAGGATGAGATTTTATTTAAATAAATGTATGATTATATGTGCTATGTGTTAAATTAGTGTATAATACTTTTATACAGGGTGGTTTAGAGTTTCAACTTATCAATGTCCAATTTATGTGAATAATAATTTCTAGTTTGTGCAAATCAGCTTATTTCTCCTATCTTGTTGAAAAGCTCAGAATCCCAAGAATAGTGTCTTTTTTTTTTTAATTTGTCAGATAATACCACTGATCTACATAATCCTTATCAATAGAATTCCTCCGCAATCATCCCTTTATTAACCTTCACTGTTGAAATCCTTGTCCAGACTTCATTCTTCCTGTCTTCATTATAAGTGAAAATGGATAAAATTAAATGATAGCTTTTGTCATGCAGTTCCTTTTAAATTATAGTTGTGATCCTTATGAAATTGATTAATGTTTAACTAGGAAAGTTCTCTGTAAAGTTATCATTCCACCCATGAAAACACATTACCCTGTAACCCGAACAGAAGACTGAGATGCTTAGGTAACACACTTGTTACCTAAAGAGTATTTTTAATTGAAATGTTATTTTTTAAAAAAATGAAAATAGACATATTTCTCAAAATCATGAGACACTGAAAGTATGTTAGTGAACATATACTTCCATTTACTAAGCCTAAAAATAAAATAAAAAACAAAGTAGGACACAGGTTAGTTAAAATGTTTGCCCCAAATCACAGTTATACTGAAGGAGAACCCTATTTGTACAGACTCCCAATTTGAGATTTTCTTTAGAATGAGATAGTTATTCAGAAGAATAAAAGTAATCATCTGGATTCCTAGCCAGAAATCCTATTTCTACTATCACTTTAAAAAACCCATATTCTGGACATTCAGATGACATTTTTGTTCCCACATTACCTTTGGGAAAAATATCCTTGCCCCTATTTCTTCCATTTGGAGTATACATGGAGAGTTGAGGTTAGGTTTGCTTTTGACTGTTCTGAGAAAACAGGCACTATCCATACTTAATGTTTGTACTTCTCCTACATATTGAAGAATCTAGATATTACTTTTTTTTAGAATAAGAATTAGGATAGCTTGATTCAAGCAATGCATGCTCTTAACTTACTTTGATGCAAACTTGCTTCCTGTGAATTATGCAACTGCTCTTGGCAACTATCTGTAGCTGAATTTATATGCTCTGTTGATCATCCAATCATTGAGACAGCTACTGCTATCCCTGCCATCAGAAAATGATATTTCCCTCTCCTTATATTTAGTAGGTGCTATAAAGCTCACATTTATTCAAGCTTGCTCAGGCCAAGTTTTATATTTCTTCTTAGAGCTGCACTGATTATTCACCCATGTAACTACACTGAGAATTAGCATCAAAATGGAGATATGAGGACAAACCATAATAAAGATGTTATGAATACTCAAATCCTCAGATCTGAAACTTTCTACTTTAAGAGTCTAGCACATAAATGTCAGAGAAAAACACTAACCCTTGGATTTATGAAGAGAACTTTGATGCCATCCTGTGGACACTTAAATAAACCCTCATGATTTCCTTTTACTAGGGCAGCTATGTTTAATGGTCTGCAGACCAAAAAGAGAAAGGAATTTAAAAATTTCATAGCACACACATGTAGTCTAAATAATATATATTTTACGTAACAGTCATGATTATAAAAGATACATATACATGGATACTTGTATATATAAACACATATATGAATGTGTTTGTGTAGGTAAAATGAGAGTAAGTAACTAAAAGTATAAACCCCAAATGCTAATAGTAAAACACCTTTTAGTGATGGTTATCTTTTTATAATTAGGAGCAAAATTATATGCAGACATGGTGGCTCATGCCTATAATTCTAGCACTTTGGAGGTCAGGGTGCTAGAATTATGCCAAGAGCTCAAGACTAGCCTGCACAAGAGTAAACCCCATCTCTAAAAATGGGAAAATTAGTTGGATATGGGAGTAGGTTCGTATAGTCACTGCTGCTCAGGAGGTTGTGGCAGGAAAATCACTTGAGCATAGAAATTTGAGGTGGCATTGAGCTCTGATGAATCCACTGCATGCCACCCAGGGCAACAGAGTGGGGGGTGGTGGTGAAGGAATAAAGTTATTTTCAATTTGCACAAAAACATGTAACATGAAAACAATTCAGTAAATTAATAATTTTTATTTTTCACATTTTTGAGATTGACAATTTTTGAAAATAATTTTTATACACCTTTCTAGTATAGTAAGAAATATCTAAAAAAAAATGATTTCCTTCTGAACATGAACACAGAGGTTAGAGAGATGTTGTGCCATGAATTCTCAATGGACTGTCACCCTATTACTTTAGCAAAATTTGTTGGGGTCCAACAAAGAGGTAGATACTGGAAACACAGCGATGAAAGATACCATGTACGTTTTTGACAGACACACTGTGTAGCGAACAGATTCTTGTAGTAAGGAATGCATCTTGATGGAGGCCTATGCTGGGTGTAGGGGCAACACAGGCAGGACATCAAACTCAGACAGGAGGGAGGGATGAGAGAAGCAACTCAAGAGATTCCAAAGGTTGTAATTTGGGGACCTAATGTTATAGATCTAAAGGGAACTATAGACTTAGTCATTTAGAGACAGGATGAAAGAAGCCAAAATGTTTTCTGGGCAGAGGAAATGGAAAGTCTCTGAAATGCTCAAACTTCAAAAGGACAAGCTCTAGGACACAAAAACAACAAAAAACTATAGGCTGATATCCAGAGAAACTTAGGAGTCCAAAGTCCTCAATAAAATACTAGCCAAGTGAATTTAACAATACATTAAAAATATATTTCACCACAATAAGTTGGATTTATCCCAGTGACACAAGGATGTATGTCAAGGATATGTTAATCAAAAAATGTGATATATAACATTTTTTGTTATAAATGAGAAAAAGACAAAAACCATATGATAATTTCAATAGATTCCAAAAAAACATTTGGTAAAATTAAATAACCCTTTATGATAAAAACTCTCAGAAATTGAATATGAAAGACACATTCCTCAAAACTCTAAAAGCCATATATACAAGCACACAGCTAACATACTGAACAGAGAAAAATTGAGAGCCTTTACGCTAAGATCTGGATAGGCAAGAATGCCTTGTTCTTCCACTACAACACAGTACTAGGGGACTTAAACAAACAAAAATGAACAAATGATATTCAAATTGGAAATGAGGAGATCAAATTCTCTTTCTTTGCAGATGATAGGATCCTATACTGGCTGGACATAAACTTTGTGTGTAATTTAAAATATTTTAACATAGGGCAGCGCATGTGGCTCAAAGGAGTAGGATGCCGGCCCCATACACCAGAGGTGGAGGGTTCAAACTCAGCTCTGGCCAAAAACTGCAAAACAAAAAAATAGTTTAACATAGTAAATTTCACACAGACTTTGTGTCCTCCCTGTATTTAGAAAAACCTAAAGATAACACCAAAACAAGCAAACAAAAAAAAAAAAAAAGAAAGAAAAAAGAAAAAAAGAAACTGTAGAACTGATAAACAATTTCAGTAAAGGTGAAGGAAAGAAAATCAGCATACAAAAGTCAACAGCATTTATGTATGCCAATAGCAAATGATCAGAAAAAGAAACCAAGAAAGCAATTCCATTTACAATAGCTACAAAATGTATCAAACGCCTAGGAATAAAATTAAGCAAAGTGGAAGATCCGTTCAAAGAGAACTATAAAACACTGATAAAAATATTTAAGAGGACAACACATCAAAGGAAAAATATCTCATGCTTATGGACTGGAAGAATTAATATTAAAACAAATACAAACAAATTGGGACTTAATTAATCTGAAAAGCTTCTTCATAGCTAAGAACACAACAAGTAAAGCAAAAAGACAACCTTCAGAATGGGAAAAGATATTTACAGGGTATGAATCTGACAAAGAATTGATAACTAGAATCTACAGAGAATTCAAATTAATAGTCAAAAAAAGAGCAAACAATCCTACCTACTACTACGGGGCAAGAGATATGAATAGAAACTTCTCTGATGAAGACAGACAAATGGCTAACAAACATTCAGAAAAGTGCTCAGTATCCCTGATCGTCACAGAAAGGCAAATTAAAACCACCCTGAGATATCACCTCACCCCAGTGAGAATAGCCTACCAATATCACAAAGTTTCAAAGCTGCAGATGCTGGTGTGGATGTGGAAAGAAGGAACCCTTTTACACTGTTTGTGGTACTGCGAACTACTGCAACCTTTTGGCAGGAAGTATGGAAAATGCTCAAACAACTCAAATGAGACCTCCTATTTGATCCTGCAATCCCATTACTAGATATCTATCCCAGAAGAAAGGAAAATTCTTTTATCATAAGGACATTGGCACTAGACTATTTATTGGCACTCATTTTACAATGGCCAAAATGTGGAAACAACCTAAATGCCTACCAACCCAGAAAGGGATTAAAAAACTGTGGTATATGTACACCATGGAATACTATTCAGCCATTAAAAATGATGGAGACTCTACATCTTTTGCATTAACCTGGATGGAGTTGGAACATGTTCTTCTTAGTAAAGTACCATAAGAATGGTGAAACAAGCCTCCAATGTACTCAATTCTAATATGAAGCCAGTAGATGATCAAATGCATGCCCACATAAGAAAAAAACTCAAATAAATTCAAGGTGGGGGTGGGGGAATTAGGGAGCAGGGAGAGGAGGAGGAAGGGAGATGGGTGTGCTCCAACTTAATGGGCACAATGTTAGGGCATATGGCACACCTACTGGGGGCAGGACACACTATAAGGGGGACTTTACCTAACAAATGCAAACATGTAACATAATGCTTTGTACCCTCAACCTGAAACAATTAAAAAATTAATATTGGAAAATGTTCATACTACCTAAAGTGATCTGCAAATTCAACATAATCTCTATCAAAATACCTATGACATTCTATAAAGAAATATAAAAAATTTTCTAAAATTCATATGGAACCACAGATACCCAGAATAGCCAAAGCAATCCTGAGCAAAGAGAACAAAGCTGGAGACATCACACTGTCTGACTTAAAAATACAGTGTATAAAAAAAAACACACACACACAGTGTAAAGCCACAGAAACCAAAACAATAAGATACTGGCATTAAGGCAGATGCATAAACCTATTGAACTATAAAAGAGAATACAAACAAGAAAAAAAAAATCTACATACTCACAGCCAACACGTTTTTGACAAAGGCACCAAGAACATACATGTTTTGGGGAAAGGACAGTCTCTTCAACAAATGGTGCTGAAAAAACTGAATAATCACATGCACAAGAATGAAATTAGACCCTTATCTCTCACCAAGTACAAAAACTAAATCAAAATCTATTATAATTTAAATGTAAGATCTAATATAACTATGAAACTCCTAGCAGAAAACATAAAGGAAATGTTTCAGGACATTTTTCTGGCCAAAGATTTCTTGGATAAAAACTTTAAAGTTCCAAAGTGCAGGCAACCAAAACAAAATTAGATAAATGGGATTACATCAAGGTAAAAATCTTCTGTACAGCAAAAGGAAAAGTCAAGCACAAAGAAACAACCTAAAGAACTACAAGAAATACTTCTAACAATCTATCTAACAGGAATTAATAACCAAACATAAAAGGAGCTCAAACAACTCAACAGAAAAAAAAAAAAAAATCAAATAATCAATTAAAAAACAGGCAAATGATCTGAAAAGGCATTTCTCAAATGAAGACATAAAAATGACCAACAGGTACATGAAAAAATGATCAACATCATGAATCATCAGAGAAATGAAAATCAAAACCACAAGGAGATATCATCTCCCTCTAGTTAGAACGGCATCTGTTAAATAGAAAACAGATAAGTGTTGACCAGGATGTGAAGAAAGGGAAACTCTTAGATGCTCTTGGTGGGAATGTAAATTATGGAAAAGAGTAAGGAGAGTTTCCTTAAATAACTATAATAGAACTACCATATGATCTAGCAATCCCACTACTGGAGTAGATATATTATATATCAGTATATCAAAGAGATACCTGCAGTCCCATTTTTTTTTTTTTTTGCATCACTATTTATAATAACCAAGATATGGAATTGACTTAAGTGTCCATCAGTGAATGAATCGCTAAGCAGCATATGATATATAGACATAATGAAATACTATTCAGCCAAAAAAGGAGGAAATTTTGTTATTTACAGAAACATGAGTGGAGTTGTTGTCATTTTGTTGTGTGAAATAATCCAGGCCCAGAAAGACAAATATCGTATGTATTTAGTCATTTGTGGGAACTAAAAATAGTAGACCTTATAGAGGTACAGAATAAAATAGTGGAGTAAAGAGAAGTTGGTTAAGGGGTGCAGGAACATAGTCAGATAAAAGAAGTAATAGTATTCAATTCCACAGTAGAATGACTATAGTTAACAATAACTTACTGTTTGTTTCAAAATACCCAGAACAGAGGATTTGGAATGCTCTCAACACAAAAAAATGATAAATGTTTGAAGTGATGGGTATCCCAATTTCCCTGATACTATCATATGTCAAATCACATTATATATGTCCCAGAAATATATGTAATCATTGTATCGGTAAACTGCATATTCATTCTTTTTTTTTTTTTTTTTTTTTTTTTTTTTTAAATAGGGACTGCTTTCTTTCAGAGCAAGATGCAACAACCCCCACCTGCTTACCTACAACTGGGAACTTTGGGCAAAGGTGAGCTGGGCAGCCACAGGTCTCAAGAGATAAAGCAGAGGGTAAAATCTGAGTATATTGCTTCCCTGTCCAGAGGGGCAGGTTGCCATTGGTTGCCATGGCTCTGCTGGTGACTGGGAATCAAAGAGTAAAGGGACAAGGAAGCCAGGCCAAGTATGTGTCCCCCAAAGACAGTAAACTTCTAGAAAGTTTGTGCCTTCTACCACATCCAAGTATCCATTTCTTGGGAAAATTTTAAATTAATATTTCTGTGATAAATTGAAATGTGCCAAACCAGTTTGAATCACCAAATCTTAAAAGCTTTTATTAGCACTATATAACATAAAAGAGCCTCCATAGTTGACCACCTCCCTACATTGAGCATCTCCTTAAGTTGATTTAATTTTCATAGACTGGACATGCACCACAGGCACATATCAGTTCCTTATGTTGACCACCTAAATATGTTGACCAGTTCGTTACAGTTTCTTGGGTGGTCAACTCACAGAGGTTCTATTGTATTTCTGAAAAGGAGTTAAAATCATCACGCCTGTTCCTGGATAAACAGTTGAGGTAGGCATATATTATAATAGAAAGAGATAAATTTCTTTTCCTTTGTGTTATTATTCTCTTCCAAATTCAACAGCTGCCACTCTAATTCACATTCCAATTGTTATAGAGTTTGGATAAAACTTTATTGATCAAAATCAAGTAATCTAGTTCTTATTTCAAAGGTCTTTGCTTGGGAAAAGTTACTTCTTACCTTGTGTTAAGATCTTCTTGGCATCACATAGCATTCAAGTTGAAAACTGGATATCTAAACTGTTTAGTGAAGAGTAGCAATAATAGATAAAAATTTGGCAAAAAAAGGACAAAATACTTTCTTTGACTAACTTCCTGAGCCTGAACTCCTAAGCCTGAGCTAACAACTAAGAAATATCTCAGTGTTTTTTGTTCTTTTTAATGTTTTGAAAACATCTTTCAAAAATAAATTAGAAATATATTTTCTATACACAACAAAGAGAATGCAGATTTTTTATTTGAACCCTGGAAGAAAATGCCAACAAAACTCTTGCATTTTTTAAGGCAAGTTATATGATTTAGTCAAGAAATTTTATTGCAAGGGCAAAAACCCATTTCCTGGAAACAGAGAAATTAATTGGCTTTTACAATCCAAGGAAAGATTAACAGCCCACTTGGCAAAGGGCAGACATGCAGCTCAACCTTAGAAATTAATGGGATAAAGAATGTCAATGCTGTTAGGATAGTCTATCTTGATATCTAAGCTTAGTACATTCTCTCATTGAAAACCTATGCTTCTGATGTGAGGAACAATGGCCACTAATTGCTCCTGAGCTTCACACCCACAGCAGTCAGTGATAGAGAAGGAACAACTCTCTCACTTCCACCTAAAACAAACAAACAAACGAGCACAAAAAAATGCACTGCACTCAGCTTCTGGTCAGCTAGTTGTTGGATTATGTAACAATTCAAGATTTGGATTAAAGATGCTGTTTTCAGATCCTGGTGAAAAAGTAAAGGTTATCTTAGCTGAGTTTTCTTTTTTTGTTTTAAATTCATCATCTCTGAAACAAAGATCTCTGCCATATATGCTGAGAGTCCAAAATTAAAACTACTATGCAAATGAATAATACTATTACTAGTATTTATTATTTGAGATAGGATTTGTTGATGGTTAATGTATCATTCTTCCTTGATTTTCAAGGAAACCTTCTAGAGAGTGTGTTTTGCCCAAAAGTTATAGAAACTTTAGACAACTGAAAAAGTCATCTTGACCTTTTAATGTTATTATATTGTCTCCAGAGGAAATTTCTTACAACCTTGTAGGAAACCCTGTCCAGGATATGATTTGTGAGGCAAAGTTTACACTCCTTGCCTGGATGGAAGCCCAATTATCTTGAACATTGGAATCTTAACTGAAAAAGGCTAAAAGCTAAAATAAAGACATATTGTGAACCTTTCAAATAATACATATATCCTGATAACACTTGACCAATTCATAAAGCACTTTTCAGTAACTGCAAGTCAGTCAGTAATTCTTTTCAAGCACATTTTTGTTGTTATTGTTGGGGATTCATTGAGAGTACAAAGAACCAGGTTACATTGATTGCATTTGTTAGGAAAAGGCCCTCTTATAATTGTGTCCTGACCTCAAAGGGTGTGTCAGACACCATGACCTCCCAACCTCCTTCCCTTTCTCCCTCTCTTTGCTCTCCCTTTTCCCTACCCAACATTGTGTACTAATTAATTGTCCTTATATCAGAATTGAGTACATAGGATTCTTGCTTCTCCATTCTTGTGATGCTTTATGAAAAATAATGTGTTCCACTTCCATTCTTGTTAATACAAAAGATGTAATTTTAAAGCACATTGAAATATAAAACGAATAAAGCTTCAAAAAGATGTGTCCACAATGTCATCTGGATTTCATTTTATTCTGTATTTGTGCACACTCATGCATGTGTGTGTTGTTAAACATTTGAGTGAAATGTAGACTCAAAATCTCTATAAAGTGCATAACTAATCTGTCCAGAAAACTCAAGGAACTATTGTAGGTTGAGTCATATTCTAGGCATGGATTACATATGCCAAGAAAAACAAAAGAACTGCAAGACTATGGAGCTAAAACTCAGACGCCAACATACAGGTCAGCCTTGAACCACCACAAGGACAGGCTAGTTAGACCCATCATCATAAAATCAACAACCATGAACAGATAAACACAAGCATAATCACGAGAGAGAGGATAATTCAAAATTTTTCTGCATCTTCTAAGCTTCAGTCCACCTGACTCTGGAGTCCTATGTGGTTTTAATAGATACTTCTGGAAATTTTCATTAACTTATTTATATTTTTCATAACTTGCTGTGTATCTGACCAATTTTACCTCTAAACACCTTTTTAATTGTGCATATCTATTGATATATCAAGAGATATTAATTTTCTATGAATCATAGAAAGATTAATCTTGCCTATCAGATTAGATACTTGTCAGCTTAATTCAGTCTGTGATCTTTTTCTTGTGTCTGAATTTATCTGGAGTATGGCACAGGTAAGCATTTAAAGTGCAGGAAATATGGTAGGTCTCACAGTAAGAAACTAAGTATGTTAAGTCAGAAACAATAAAATGTTAATTATTAGTCACTCACAGTGAACAATGAGTTTTTCTAATCAAGTAATAACAAAACTATTTTAAGCAGGTAGAAAGGGAACTTTTTGTGACAAATGGTGGGAATATTTCAGCGAAGGCTTTGAGCAATCCAGAACAGAAATATAGTTTGGAAAACTAATAAGGGAAAGTAACATGGCGTAGAAGGAAAACATGAGGTGGTGAATGGCTGAGTTGGATTCATCTAAAATTTTGTTGAAAATATTCCCAGTGGTAGCAAATTCTAGTGTGTTCTCATCTAGGAAGAAAAGCACCTGCTGGCTTTTGATCATTGTATCTGACTGTCAATGGGTAACACCAGTTATGCTTTGAAAATGCATAAAGTATTGTTCTCAATACTTGTATCAGTGAGTATGAACATTGAATAGCTAAAGCTCTAAATTACATAAGTCAAGATCCTCTCCATTGGAAATCAATTAAAATTTAGCTTCTTACAGGATTTACTAACATCAAGATTGCCTAGCTCTTTTTTTCCCAACGAGTCTCTTATAAATAAGCACAACTTAATCATACACAATGTGTGTGTATATGTGTATATACACATATATAGTATATATACATACATGGCAGACTGGCCCTGTGTAAAAGAAGCATAGTCACTGCAATATCGATACTACACTTCTAAATGTAAATTGGCAGGTTTTTCTCAAGTCAAAGGGCCTAAAATGTGAGGCTACACTTACTGGACTTGCCCAACCAGGGGTAGCCACTGCCCTAGCTCTATGGGCTTGATGTCTATAACTGTATACATGTGTAACTGTTTGCTTTCCTTTGTAGTTTTACTATCTATGCATGCATTATTAAGTATTCATTTTTTCCTTATTTACACTTAATAAAAATTGAATTAATCTCTCTGTTGTGTTATTTTTTGAATTTGATTCTTCTTTGTTTCTATGACACATTCTTGTGATTCACCAATGTTGTTATATGCATAAAAGGTAGGTAGACTAATTAGTTAATACATTTTATTTTTTCATAGAATAGCTTTGTAAATAAAAGCTCAGTACAGAAAATAAGACTGTGGTTCCCTTGGCAACTGGATGAGAGGTTGATCTTTTTCTCCTCTACATTCATCTTCCAAACCAGAGTATAGTCTACTTCTCCATATTAGTTGCCGTGTGCAGCCCAAATGTCCTTTTTGTTATTCTTTGAGGATGAAGGCCATATTCCAGGGCTTATCCTGCCAGCTGGCTTTCAGTATAACTCATTGGCAAGAATGAACATCATGGCACATAAGCCTAAAAACAGACTTTGAAGTATGTTTCCTTACTCTGGAGGGCAAATATCAAAGCTGATTTGGTTGGCAACACAAAGATATAAAATTTCACCAAGGTTACCATGTAACAGCGAGTTCAATTTTATTTGATGTCTATTACAAGTATCTCCTCATATGCTCTAGGAGAAAAAGAGAAAGTTAAGCAATAAATATTATTAGATAAAATGTTTTAATGTTGGTAAAATGTTATAAAAATACAAAGATTTTATATTTTCCTTTTCATTAGCTCCCTGGAAGGTATTCAGAGTTTTAATACAATAAGCAAGTGGGCTATGGTGTTAAGGAAAAAACTTAAGGTTAAGCAAAAGGTTTTCTGCCATGAGAAAATGCATACTGTTAATATTCTAGATCAGTAGTGTAGGTAAGAAATACTATAATACAGTCAACTTGTTTCATTTTTCTGATGAGTATGTACATTAGGCATCTGTAAGTAGGTACCTGAATTTGGGGGAAAGGCCATTTCTAAATTTGCCCTGAATTTTTTGTTTTCTGATTTTGCTTCATGCCTCTTGACTTCCCATGTCAAAAGTAGGAATCCATTAAATGTAATCCTGGTCTTTGCAAGTATGCAGTAAATTTTTTGTTCATGTTTAGCTGAGTGTCATGATAAAGTAAGAAAGGAAAAACATCAAAACTTTTTTAAAATGAGGCAAAAACACACAGATGATGAAAATGACAATACTGTATATTTATTTTGAAATGTGCTGCCAAAAATGTATTATTAAGATTGATATTTTTGCCTCAATTTTGAAATATATCTGCTCATGTTCACTCTAAGTCCTCCATATATTTTTATATTATTTCTTTAAGTCATTAGCATTAGTTTATTAGTTCATTTGTCCCTAGCCACAGGAACCAATAGAATATAGATGAAGTTATGAAGCTATTTTAATTTATTGCTTACAAAGAGTTTTCATACACGTACACACACTACAAATATACACACAGTGGAGTCTCTGTAAGTTGACCACTCAAGGGACAAACTGGTCAATATATGGAGGTGGTCAACATAAGGAACTAGGCCTATTGTACCTATGTGTAGTACATATCTGGTCTATGAGAATTAGGTCAACTTAAAGAGGTTGTCAATGTAGGAGGGTGGTCAACTATGGAGGTTCTACTGTATATATGCATATGTGTATACCTACTTTTGCATATATATGCATACTTTTCTCTTTTGATTTCTAACAACTCTGTTAGTCAGACATTTAGTCCACAAATATTTACTGGATATCTTTCAACTGCATATTTTACACTGTGTGTAAAAGAGATGGTACAGTGTATAAGCAAACATGGTTCATACCCTCATGAAGTTTGCTCTTTGATAGCAAAGTCAAAGGACAAATTCCTCCAATTAACTATAAAGACTGGAGAATTATGTGTCAAAATTATGTGAAGGAGAAATAAAGACATATGTAGATGTATAATTATTATACATAGAGGAAAAAGGTGAAAATAATGTTTACCAAGATTTGGTAGTAACACATCTGTTTCTTGTCCTCTTTCCTTCTCTCCACCTCTCTACTTTATTGTGGTTTTTATGTATGCACTATAATTTTTTCCTTTCTTTTAAAAGTCTTACCACCACCTCCCTTCTAGATAACATCATAGGTTTTCTAAGAACAAGTAACTTTTTTTTCACTTGCTACAGGAGTGTCTAAGCTGTAGTCCAGGGACCACAGGCTGATTTTGTGAGGACATTTTTTGCTTACTTATTGTGTTCGATATCATGAAAAGTATGCACAGACCCTCTCTCTGCTAATCAGCTTCTGTTAGTGTTTGTGTATTTATTGTGTGGCCCAAGACAACTCTTATCTTTCCAATGTGCCAAGAGAAGAGAAAAGGTTGGATGCTCCTGATAGAAAGTTCAAATGATTGAAAGCGACATACAGCTTTCTCAGACGTGTCTTGAAGGACTGTATGAAAGTATCATGTTGTTACTGTCATTGATTAGATCATTGTTGCTGTTGTCTTTTTCTTCTCTCTGCTATTCAGGAAAAAAATACTAGATTCATAACGATGGTAATTATCTGGGCCTCTGGGGAATTTTTAAAGTCTTCACTTATTCTCTTCTTATTCAAGTAGTTTTTATCAAAATGAAATGAAGTTATAAACAGAGGCTTCTTTAAGCTTCAATTTTCTTCAAAAAAGAACAAATTTCAGCATAAAACTCAGCAATTGCTAACCAAATCTAACAGCCTGGATCGAGCTCTATCTAGAGGAACTACCCTCAGTAGAGAACATTAAAAGTTTTAGCACATTCTGACAGGATTAATAAAAAATTGCTTAAGAGCTCATTATAATGTCCACATGAAGTGTCATCATTTGATCACCATCTAGATTGTATTATCTTTATTGCTACAGACTGAATGAGTGTCTGAGGTTCTCAGTTTCTGTAGCTTGCCTAAAGGCAGTAAGTGGTGAAAATGAAACTCCAAAGAAGTGTATTAGCAAAGGAAAAAATGGAAGGAGTATTTTATATTCTAAGGTTGTCTTCCTACCATTGGAAGAACCATATATTAGGGGAGCAAGGAATTTCATGTTAAAATACACAGATGCCACAGATGTTTTAACTCAATCTTATAATGGAATATAAGGAAATTTACCTTTGTATCCAAACCTCACTTCCTTGAGGTCACGAGGCTTGTTTGTTGTTGCAGTTGAAGGAAAAGCTTGCCAGGATCTCCAAGAATATGCCGAGCTGTGCTATTTCTTACAAGAAAAATGTACAACATTCTATTGGACCTAGAGGTATGTTGGCACAGAAAGTCATAGCACACTGTCATCTGTCCCATAGTTACAAATGCTAGGAATAGGAGGCCCCCTTTGGTCTATGGCTGGAATTTAGAATAATCATTCAGGCCTCGGAAAATGCCTAAGAGGAAAGAGCCACAAGAAAAAATATTTCCATATTAGAGAAGTGAAGAACTACATTTTTGTCCTCAGTAGCTAATTATGTCAGGAAACCTCTGAGACTAGCAAAAAAAGATGAAAAAAAAAAAAAAAAAAAAAAAAAAAGCTGGCTACAGTTGTCCTGAATATTCACCTTTATTTATTGTGCAGTCATCGAAAATATATTGTTGGAAGGTGTAACACAAATGACCAAACTTCTCTTGGAATCTCAAAACTACTTTCAAAATTCAGTGAAAATTGTCATGCTGTATTCTTCACAAAAAGTGAGTAAATATAAATACGTCATTTTCCCCCTCAGACCTTATCAGTAATTTCTTCTTTATTTTTCTATCATTTTTCTTCTATATAGGAATAACTATTTACTTTATTCTCCCAAATATTATAGACACCACAGCTATGCAATTTACAACAATAAGAGTGCTCGAATTGTGTTACTATGTAAGCGCATTTCACCCATTCCAAATATAGGATGAAATTGGATCTATTCTCATTAGTGGAAAGTAAATTTTTTTTTGTTATATTAAACATAACTTTAGCTAAATAAATTCTATTGGATTTTTCTGCACTAGACATCAACACTACTTGGGGATGGATAGACATTACAGAATATTTTTGAGAGTAGAAGATTTAGTATCTTTTTCATGGAATAGATATCCAAAAAAAAAAAAAAAATCAAAAACTGTTGCCCCCAGGGGACTGGAAGCAATATGAAAGCTGATTGTGAAATATTTCAGAAGATAGAGAAAGCAGGTTTAGACTTATCACGGAATAAAACAATACATAAGGGTAAAGGCAAGGATTAGAAAAAATGGAAAATAATTTATGTATATAAAGATTTCTATCCCAAGCATAAAGTTTTTCTCAATTAAAGTAAAGTGCTTTGTTAGAATATCATTTGCATAGCAAACCTATAACTTAGAGTAGAAACTCCAAAATCAATTTGGGGGAGGGAAGAAGGTGGCAGAGGAAGAGAGAGTTAGAGAGAAATAAAACGAAAGTCATCGCTGAGCATCTCTGAACCTTCCTTGTACCCCCTGTCCCCCCAATCATCCCTGATACACCATTTCTCCTCACCTCATCCTGCCTTCAGTAATATGGAATCAATTTTGCATCCTATTCTCATTTTCCTTCAATTTCTCTTTTCCTCTTTTTGTGGAGTATTCCAAGATGAAAAATTTGGTAAAGAATAAACTTTTATGTATCACTGAACACTTTTCAGGTAGCAGCCACAGATGACATTCCCTCTCTGCAAATGGAAAGGTAACAGCTGAATTAACAGATCATTTAACCAAAGTTTCCATGCTAAAATGTTCTTTCTTATAACTATGAATGAACCTACTCACATAGTCTAGAGACAGAGATAAGCCACTCAGGAAGCGCCAGAGTGCTTTCAGGAACGGCACACAGGGTTAGGTGAGGGAGTCGTACAGTCTCATGCTCCTCTGTGTGAGTTTTACATGATTCAGGCCTCGGAACTCCTAGTCATCCACTCACCAGTTGCCTCTCCCGTAAGTACCCTCTAATCCCCCTACTTAGTAATGGATGGCAGAGAGAACCATTGTTCTCTAGGATATGAACTGCCTGGAGAAAAGGTCACCTGTTTTCATTAGCTTGTTACAGCTTAACTTTAACTTAAATGTAGCACCACTTTCAAAGAAAATAAGATAATTTACTATGTCTCCCTTTTACTTATCTATCTTATGGCCACAGACAAAGGCAATAGTCCAGTGACCTACATTAAATCTTCCTTAAATAAGATGGAAAACACAGACATTAACATCATTGTGTTTCAGGTCCTGTTCTATGCAATAATTGTATGTGCCATGTATATCTATAACTCCCTACATATGATAGACTAAATCTAAACTGAATCACCAGGAGCAAGGTTTCATTTTTCCTTTTTGGCCAAAGTATAAATAGAAGCTCCACAATGCTAATAATTTTCTCTGTGATCACACAACTGGCAAATTTTAGAGCCAGATTAAAATTTGTCTCTATGTGACTTAAGAATCTCCTGTTTTGCTCTAACATATTGCCTTTATCCAACAAAGAATTATAGCTTGAAGAACTCCGAAGAACGTATTAGTCTACTATTTCTTGAAGTACCAACTAGGTGCAAGGAAGTACACGACCATTAAATTTTAGGAGAAATGTATGCAATTTTCCTAATTTCAGAAATAACTCATTAAGCAAAATTTTCAAAATGATTTGCTATTTCTTTAGTAATGTATACCCCAAACATTCATTCAGAAAGCATATATTTAGTATGACTAAATGCCATGCTATTTTCTGGGCACCAGTGATAAAGCTATAAGCAAATCAGACCAAGCCCTTCCTTGCCATCATGGAGTTTAACTTCTATCTCATGAAGGTGTGTGAGTATGTATATTCATGGAATCCCCATGTATGTCAAAGAGGTGTCTTAGAAAAGGATGAGTATAAGGACATAATGAAACGTAAGTTGGGGAAAAGGTTTCAGTCAAGCATAGCAAATCAAAAGTTCAACCATAGCTATTGAGTCTTTACCTCCACCACCTTGGAGTACAAATGACATGAGTATTTGAATCGTAATAGCTTCTTAGCCCAGAACTGCATGATATCCAAATTAAACTTCCTATTGTATCCTCAGTAATTTCTTCGGTTTCAGAGAGAGTGTCTTTTTCTTTCTTTCTTTTTTTTTTTTGCTGTTTTTGGCCAGGGCTGGGTTTGAACCTGCCACCTCTGGCATATGGGACCAGCGCCCTACCCCTTTGAACCACAGGCGCCGCCCCAGAGAAAGTTTCTTGCATGCATATTTGTATTCATACATTTTTTTGTTGAAACAACCCTCTTCTCTTTGCAACCTTTTAACATGTACAACTGTGTTGCTTGGAAAGGTAACTTCTCTATCAACAGGAGTGTAATGTCAATCTACTGTGAGAGGCAGAGACCAATACCACACCAGTGCCTTTATTTCTATTTCTCCCCTTTTCCCAAGCATCTTTGCACCTATGTCTTCCTTTGTCCTTCAAAATAAGTCCCCCTAATTTTTCCCCCACTATTATTTCTTATTAAAAAAATAAAATATCAGAGCCATTATGCCTGTCAACTTTTGCAAACAGATACCGGGAAGCAAAGTACATCACCAGCTTATACACTCAATCTCCCTAAATGGAATCTAACTTTCCATACATATGGGACAGTTTGACTTTTCTAGACATTATGTTTCTCATTTTTCAATGATAGATTGTAAATTTCTCTGACTGTTTTCTCCCTATTCTTTCATATAATCTTAAAAATTATGAAAAGATCTGATTTTCTTTGTGAATGGGATAATGAAAATGATTGTTTTATACAGTTTATTTTTGTTTTGATTTCCTAAAATTATTTTAAAAATGCTAACACTTATTTTTCCCTATTAATTTCCTTATGCTCTTTACCAGAGTGTTTGTGTTGTATTGATATTTAATCTGTAGGAGGAGGGATTTTGGATGGGGAAAGATAGTGCAATATCAGAGATGTTATTGGAAACAAATATGTATGTGTCAGACTGCAGATTTAAGCAAATTGTTCCTTACACAATTATGACTTTAAAAAATCTGCTAGATCTTTTTAATAGAAAGCAAGTAACTGGCATATTTACTAAAATTTCTTTGTCACTGAGCCAAAAGGATTTGTGAGTGCTGAGAATGAAAGAGTATTGTGTAAATATGATATGAAATATATAACTGAGAAAAACATCAAAAAAGTGCTAGCCAGAATGAGTAATAAATTATATACGAAACAGGTATTAATATCCATCTACAGAACATAATTATGAAAATTGTTAATGACTATTAGACCTTTTATCTTTTGGTTTTAGTTATGTGTAACTTCTAAAGCCTGACAAAAAAGGAAGTTTTTGGTCACAGACCTATGTCTCTTTATTTGACCTTCTACCCAAGACCATAATAACTATACTAATAAGTCAACAAAAATACTGGGAAGCTTCCTTTTATGTAAGCTGTGTTTTACCAAATGAATAAAGATGAACTACTCTGCTTTTACTTAACTATTCATTTCTAAGAAGCTGTGAACACATCTGTGGTTCCATGCAATGCCACTCACTCATGGGCACATAGGAATACAAAGTAGACATCTAATGATCTCTCTGTGGAATATACACTTGAAATATTCTTGGATTAACTATCATAGCATATCCATAATTCCTTAAATCTGTAAGGCAATAAAAGATAGACAAAGGGACACAAAGTAGAATCAAGTCTAATATTTTTATGCCACTATTATTATAATTTATGACTTCTGGTCATTATTCAAGCATAATAGAAGACTATTTTTGTTTTCTCAAATGAAAACAAGTTTAATTTCTGTTTTGTCTGTTTAATTTTACTAGCAATACACTGGTTGAATTGTAAGCTGTGAATATTGAAGATTTCAGAGATATATTTCCCTTTGATACTTACATACATTTATTATTTTTATTTTTTCACTAAAATCATACAAAACACATCTAGCATTTTTTTTACTTTAGGTTGGAAAATGTTATCTTTTAAGCTAAATTCTCAAAATTCCATTTACATGTCTTGAAAGTATTATCTGATAGATAGAATGCCTTGTCGTTGTAAACATTTGCAGTTATCCATGGAAATTACATACTACATAATGAATTATATTATTGTCTATGGCTTTGTGAAGTGACATATTTTCTACTCCCTTTGACATTATTATTTATTGCCAATAAGACATCAGTTAAGCGTTTTTGTGGCAAAGATAAAGTATCATGTGAAAACATTGTGTAATATCATATAGAATGTATAGACATTACTGATAAATGTTAGTTTTACTTTGGGTGTAATTAAATAAGAATCCATTTACACTCACATTTCAAAATGAACCCATCTTGTTTACTATGTTACAAACATGACTGAATTTGGTAAACATTTTATTTTATACTAAACATGTCTTGATTTTTCTCCTTTAAATATATTACATTGTATTAGGACATTACCTAATATTGCATTACCCTTGAATTTTTAGACAATTGTTATATATTTAAACTATGTTATTCTTTTCATCTGCTTCTAGAAGTTGTCTTATTTTCATTTAACATTTTCTTTAATATTCATAAAATTATAGTTTTGTTATAAAAATGTTTTATATTTATTTTTTATATATTTAAAAATCAATATTTTATATACTTAAAAAAATCAAATGGAAATATTTAAAAATCATTGTAATTAGCTTGTCTTAATATTGGTAAAATTTCTTCATGAAATTCTCAATCTAGTATGCTTTGGTTAAGGTGAAGGAATTCTAAAATTTTCCACCTTTGAGTTAATACATCTTACTTTGGTTGTTCTATTTCATATGGTGTCAGTTTTGATAATTTATTTATTCCTAATATGTGACTAAACTATAATGATGCTTTAAAATTTATTAGATGGCGATGATTAGTGAAAGTCTATATTTTAATTTTTACTACCCATATACTCGAGTATAAGCCGACCCGAGTATAAGCCAACCCCCTTAATTTTACCCTAAAACTGGGAAAACTTAGTGACTCGAGTATAAGCCGAGGTGGAAAATGCAGCAGCCACTGGTAAATTTCAAAAATAAAAATATATAC
>CAUYPK010022490.1:0-27926 GCA_963574355.1 Loris lydekkerianus
TGACTGGGAAAATGCCAGGAAGGCTATGTTGAATATTGGGATGAAAATGTGTCAAATGGTTTATGAAGCTAGTATATGATGCCCCATGATCATATCAATGTACACAGCTATGATTTAATAAAAAAATAAATAAATAAAATAAAAAAAAATAAAATCACAACATACGTTAAAAAAAAAAAAAAAAGAATCCTTTTGACAATAGTTATTTTATTTATTGACTTTCTAGCTAAAAATTTGGAGGCAAGCCACCTTGGAAAGAGTATATTGAGTATCAGTCTCTTAAAATTTTAATTTGAGAAGGGGGTAGGGAGGAGAAGGGAGGGGATTTGGTAAGCTCTCACCTATCGGGTACAATGCAGGGGTATATGGCACAGCTGCTGGGTGAAGGGCTCAACTGCAACTTGGATTTGACTTAACAAATGCAAACAAGGTAACATAATTGTATGTACCCTTATGTTAATCTGGGGAAAAAAACTTTGATAAGTTGTTAGGTCTAGATTTCACTAGTGCACAACTTAATGTTACTCAAAAGTTTCCAATCTTTCACAGCAACTTTAACAAAGTTATCAGGCAAAACTAGACTGTCACTACCAAACTTGCATATATAGCACACGATTCGAAGGGGACAGCCAAAATTCAGGAACATTCTAATTAAAAAACGTCAGTAGAAGGTATAAACTTAAAATGTTTCGGACATTTTAAAAGGCAAAAGATTTGTGCGATCTGAAGAGAAACCAGAGTATTGTTTCAGACATTTTAAATGCTTCACTGTGACTCTAAATTGCCATATTCCTCTGCTCCACATTTAGGATAGAAAAATTGGACACTTTCCCACTGTCATGAGCGTGAAGAGTCAAAGTGTGCCCTAATTCTGTATTTCACTATTTATTAGTTGTACTATAAAATAATTTTAGTAGTTTATTATTTCACACATTGAAAACAGCATTTGCACACCTGTACATATCTGTCTGAAGGTGTATCATATCTAGCTGTATTTGGGGGCTTTGTTTTAACACGTGCCGGTACAATTTGGCAAACAATCCTCCCTCTTGGGCTTTTCCTTTTCCCCTCTTGCCCCTGACTTGGCTTCCCCCACCTCGGGCACTGAGGGCATGGTGGTAGGAACCAGATGCCGGGATGGATCGACCATTCTGCTTTTCACTCTTTGGAATATTTTAATTTAGTAGGAGTTTTATAAAATTATAACTACAGCACATAGTTTGAGTTTAGGTTTTGGCCAAATCCCAGCCTTTTTCTTTCAGTAGACAAATCCATTACCTTATTTATTGTTAGAATAATAGGCACAGTCTTCTAACCTTTTTCTATGTTTTAAATGATTCCTATTTGTTTCCTTCTTTGTTTTATTCTTCTTCATTGGTATTATATTTTCTTTTCCCTCCTAAGAACTTTGAAAACTATTTTTTAAAGCTCGGAGAAGTTACTTTTAAGTGATTAAATGTCCTTAAACTTTCACTTCTGGTTTCTCATGAAGCTGTTTTGATTGTTAAAAATGGTTACACTTCTCTATCTTTTCAATTTATTGTTAATCCATTTTACTGTTGAACATTTTCTGAAGACTATATAAAGCACATTTCCCCTCAAAGTTACTTGCTTTTTAAAATAAGTGGCTTTCAGAATTACGTTACTTATAATTCTTGCATGCTATGTTAAGATTATTGCTACTATTGCAGAACACTTTAAACGTCCTTTTTAATGAATTTCTTGAGTCA
Organism: Loris lydekkerianus; assembly: GCA_963574355.1. NCBI lineage: Eukaryota > Metazoa > Chordata > Mammalia > Primates > Lorisidae > Loris > Loris lydekkerianus. The sequence continues at coordinate 1,731 of CAUYPK010022490.1, forward strand.
TTGCTTATTTTCATATTTCAGTCCCTTCATTTGCCTAAAATTAGTGTGAGTAGCTTCTCTTTGTGTCTCTCACTATTTACTTGAAAACTGTGAAAATTCTCTTTTTAGTACATGACCTGGGAAGTGAAAGAAGCAGATGCATGTTAATATGAGTAGGTGGAGAAAGAACTTAGGCTGAGTGTAGCAACTAATGGGAACTTCACGTCTGCCTAGTGTCTCTGGGCTTGTTGAACCCACAGAATTGATGACTCATGTTCTACATCTGGCTTCCACTGTCGGGAAACCATCGGTGTCAAGCTGCCTCCCTCCAGCTTGTGCCATCTGTGTCACGTGAACATTGTGTCCCTATTGGGGGGAATCTTCATTAGGAATGTGTCTTCTGTCTGGTTATTAACAATCCTGATATTGAATGTCACCCGCAACACAAGAAATATCCAAAACAGTTACTGACTGTGTGCCTCTGTGGCTGGGGGTATTCCTCCATCCTCTGCCCCATCTCCAAATGGGGCATCGCACATGACCCAACTCTTCTAAGTTCAGTGAAACCTCCACTTTACCCCACAGCTTATTTGTAATTCCAGCCTTTATATCTCAAAATAAAGATACATAAGATGTCTTTCTTAAGAAATTTGGAAAACGATATTAACTCTGGGGCTTTAACTAAATATTTACTGAATGCTTGGATAAAAAAAGCTACCAACTTTGTTCCATTTGAATTATTTGTTGCACTAGTTTGTATAATTAAGTTGTTTGTAAAGCCCTCTGCTAACTGGTGATCCAAGAGGGCCACGTGGCTCATTATTCACTAGCAGTAAATTCCTTTTTATCAGGTTTGCCTCTCATTCTTAGACAGGCCTGGCTGACCTGATGAACCCTACATATGTTACCGGGATGGGGAACTGCTATAGTAGAGAAAGCTGAGCCAGACTGGGAGTTAGGATGGTTAATTAACCACCTTGGGCACCTCACTTAGGTGCCATGATCCTCAGTCTCTTCCTCAGATGATGGGAATAACACCACCTGTTCTGCCTACTGCACAGGATTTATTTTTCAAAACAAATGAGATGCTACATTAAAAACCAACATGGCAGGAACCACAAAGCCCTGTGCAAGAACAAGGTTTCTTCCCGAAAGTGGAGAGACATGAAAGTTTCCTTCTCACATTTTCACATTTTTGAATAAGAGAAATGTTTTAGCTGAAAGGGAAATAAACAGGCAGTCTATTCCACCTGTCCATCCATTCATCATTCATTTATTTGACACAGCATTCCCCAGGGCCAATCACTCTCCTCATAGAGCTTATGTTTTAGAAACAGAGTTAGGTCAAATATAAATATAAAAGTAAGATCATTTTAATCAGTGGTGAGCATCATTGGAAAAGTGGGAGAAAGGACAGAAAAGAACCAGCTGGACGAGGTACGATAGTTGCTACTTTAGATAAAATGCTCAAGAAGGATTTGGTTTTGTCTATTGTGGAGAATTAAAATACATAATTGATAAAATGTCCATAGAATAATGCTTGGTATTTCCCCAAATATCTTTTTTATTTTTCCCATTTTATAACTGCTTTTTGAGGCCCACAGTCTGCATCTGATCTAGATGAGAGTGAAAGCCACAGGAATTTGAGAACTAACTGGAAAGAATTTCAAAATAGTGACCGTACATACCCATTTCCTGACTGCTGCTGGCCACGCCAAGGCCATATGCCTCCAACACATCCTTTACTGTTCGCATAGACTCATCGTACCTGGCTGCAAGGCCAAGGAAGTTATAGGAGCCCATGTTGATAACATCTTCAATAATTCTTCCAGTAAACCTGTAGGGGGATGTGTAAGTGAGCACAGTAGGCTTCTTCATTTAATAGCATCCTAGTGCCCAAGAGACCTTGGGTCTGGCCCAAATCATATATTTCTTCTTTCTTATTAACTTGCACCACCATCATCATTTTCTTAAAAAAGAAATTTTGTCATTTGTGGTAACATGGATAGAACTGGAGGCCATCATGTTAAGTGAAATAAGCCAAGCACAGAAAAGCAAATACTGCATGTTCTCACATATATGCGAGAGCTAAAAAGGTGGATTTCGTGATGACGGAGAGTAGATTGATGGTTACTGGAGTCCAGGAAGGGTGGGGGGTGGGGAGATAAACAGAAGTTAATTAAAGTTAATTAGCAGTTAGATGTATACAGTCTGATAGAAGAAACTTGACTTAGTGCTAGATAGATCAGTAGTGACTGTAGTTTAAAATAATCCAGTACACATTTCAAAACATCTAGAAGTGAAGAATACAAATGGTTCCACCTTAAAAACTAAAATTTACAGTAATAAGCATCCCAAATACACTCATTTGATCATTATGAATTCTATGCATGCGTTAAATTATCACATGTGCTCAGTACTAAATTGGAAAGAGTGGACTAACACATGTGCAGATGAGAGAAAAACGCAGTGAAATTTAAGCAGAGAAGAGGGTGGGAGGGAGATAGGTACATTGTATGAGTATGTTGCACACTTCCCGAGTGAAAGACGCACCTACATCTAGAACCTTAACCCTACAAAGACAAACTATGTTACCTAATCACATGTACACCCATATGAATCTGAAAATTTAAAAAATAAATAATCACTTGTATTCCAAAACTATGCATATCTATTAGGTATCAAAAAAGCTGTTAACAAAACAAAAAAATTGGTTTGGCCTTAGAGGGTGGTAACCCCATAAAGAAGTTGGGCAAAGCATTGGAGAAAGGTACCCTGAAACATGGGGGTGTTAACTTAGCCCTGATTTAGCCCGGGCACTTACTGCCATGGCTTCTGTGTTCTGACTGAAAGTTTAGCAAGAGCTTGCTAAAGGGACAAAAGCCATCATCACCACTGTCTCCTTTAGTGAGGAATAGAAGAGTACAATTTGTCAATAAAGCAGGTGCTGAACACACAGAGCCAGCCAGGTCCTGTGTTAATTATAAGATAAACAAGCCACTTGGCAACTTAATTACCGTGACTTCCTCCACTGGCATTATGAGGGCTTGCCAAAGGCTGAGTGATGCAAGGCTAGCCACCTCCATACCTTCTCCTCCAGCCCCAGGTCTATAATCTGTTGCCCACACTAGGATTTCCTTGTAAGGATTCCAGCACCTCAAGGTGGGCACCTCACCTAAACGTCCAGTTGTAGTCGTCCGATACCCTCTCTATCACGTCAAACCGAGCTCCCGGAGCACTGCAGATGGGCCGGTTCCAGTTGTCTCTGATTCGCATGTAAAGGTTTCGCTTATAAAAATTCTCAAAGTCTTGATACAGCGGCACAAAATCCTGTTATAACAAGGTAGAAAGTCAGCTGTGGTCTTTGGCTTTTGGGATTTCATTTGCAATTGAAGGTGGGGAGAAGACTGGGAAGAGCCTTGTAATGAACCCATCTGCAGATGTGTTTTGAGCAAGTGTTGGGAGGTGAGGAAACAGATGGGGTTCACAAGTAAAGGTGTGAGCCCTTGATTCCCAAAGAAGTGCCCTTTAATTGAGGAAGGACTAAATGTGAAAATAAAGGTAAAGGTAGCAAAGATGACAATGCAATTGCAAGTCCCAGAACAAGTGGTGGAGATGTTAAATCCTGCAGCTTTTCTAAGGGTAATAGTAGGTGTTGATGTCCAGAGCAGTTTAGGGTGGAGATGTTCAGTCCTGTGTTCTTAACTTTTTCCAAGCCTGAATATCCCCACTCATTTTGTCATTGGAATTATGGATGAACTTGAACAGTTGCACTTGTTGGCAAAACTGTTCTTGGCAGGCAACTGGCTGTATCTGAGGAATTGTGGAGGCTCTAGGCCTCCCTCACAGCTGAACTAACAACTTTGAATAGCCGAATAAATTGTAATCCATGACCAAAGGGATCTGCAATCCACTGAGGCTCAATTTAAGACATGTATAATTTCATCATCTGGCTTGGTAGTTTACACAAGAGAGAAAATGCAAAAGCTGTAACTGTAGGTTAAACCAAGTACTTTGGACATTCATTAGATTGGAGCAGGAAGGATGAGTCACATCTTGCTGGAGGAACTAGGGAAGCTTTATGCAGGAGAGACCTTGGAAATGGGCATTGATTTATAATGGGCAGAATGTTTGGAGAGTGCTCTCAGTATGAGTGGGTCTATATGGTAATATATGTGGCACATTTGAGAAGAATGAGTAAGAATAATAGTAATCCCACTTCTGAGTATCTACCCAAAGGAAAAGAAGCATTTTATCAAAAAGATGCCTACATTTAAATGTTCATTGCAGCACAATTCACAATTGCACAGATGTGGACTCAACCCAGTCCCATCAATTCATCGTGGCTCAGTGAGTAGGGCATCAGCCCCATATACCGAGGGTGGTGGGTTCAAACCCAGCCCTGGCCAAGGCCAAACTGCAACAAAAAAATATCCGGGTGTTGTGGTGGGCGCCTGTGGTCCCAGCTGCTCAGGAGGCTGAGGCAGGAGAATTGCCTAAGCCCAGAAGTTGGACGTTGCTGTGAGCTGTGATGCTATGGCACTCTACCGTGAGGGTGATAAAGTGAGACTCTGTCTCTAAAAATAAATAAATAAATAAAATAAAAATGTGTACACACACACACACACACACACACACACACACACACTATGGGGAACTACTCAGCCATAAAAAATGAGTTAAGGTCTTTTGCAGCAATTTGGATGGAACAAAGACCATTATCCTAAGTGAAGTATCTCAGGAATGGAAAAATAAACATCACATGTACCGTCCAATAATTTGAAACTGATCAATGAGCACACAAGAGCACAGAGGGGAGTAAAAGTCATTGGAAATCAAGAAAAGGGGAGGTGTAAAAACCTACCTAATAGGTACAATGAACACTTACTTAACTCAGGTGATAGGTGGACCAACAACCCTGACTTAAGCATTGCAAAAAGTATTACAAAACTATGTAATAAAATCATTTGTACCCCCTTAATATTTTCAAATGAAGAAAAAAAAGAAATTAGCTATCAAAAAAAGAAAAGACAACCCCAAAACAAGCAAACAAAAAAGCGAAGTATAGCCTGTTATTCCGCTCATGATGGGTAATAGCTCCCACCTGACTCTGGATCCTAGTTCCTGACTCATTTGGCTCCCAGTTACCTCTCTTGTCCCATCTCCCAGCAACTCCCTGTGGTGTGGGTGCGGCTGGAATGTCATCTGGGTGCAGACAGTGGCAGCCTGAAGCATTTGCATGAGGAGTTCATGTTTATTCTACAGGTAATCGGGAGCCACTGAGTAATTGAGAGTGAGCCTTCTTATTTTGAGCTCTTTACTCTCTTTTCTCTTTTTAAATGGAGATGACTTCCTAACAGGACAAGACAGATCATAGGGAAAGCTTTGTGGATTATCTTATGCTACTGCTTTTCTCACTCATTCTCTGAGCTGGTCCATTCCAAAGGATGATAGAGAGAATTTGTAGATTTTGATGGCAAATGGTGGCATCCAAGCCACAGAGCTTTCTGTCACTTCACTCTCTAGCCCTCAGTGACAGTGACATTATTTCTTGAGGAGAATTATGATTTTCTGTAAGAAAGGATGTCCATAAGCACATACTGGAGACTTTCTATTGCATGTGAATTTGGACGATGCTTGTTACATTTAAAACTCCCATATCAAATGCATTTTCTTTAAATAATCATGATAAAGGTTTTGTTATAATTTAAAGCCATGAATTTATTACAATCCTTTATACCCTCTCATGTTCTCACAGAGAAAAAGACACATTTTTGAGGCAATGGGATTGTGTAGCTCCACAAAATTCACTTCTAAACTATTTCTTCTTTGATTCAGTATTTTTTTCAGACTGTCTACTACTTTGTGACTTATTATATATCCCCAAATATTATTTGTGACCCTTTATTTATAATTTTAAAACCTTATTTGAAATGATCGGATATAAACTTACCCTATCAAGAGAAAAGAGAGAAGTAGGTCTATAAGTAATATTTCTGAACTCTTGAGTTTTAGCTTTTATGAGGAATCTCCAAATTACACCAAATATTACACCAAATAAAGTAACAGTTGGTTTTGGAGAGAAAAAGAAAAGAGCCAAAACATTCTGTCAGTACAATTCAAACAATGAATTTAAGATTTGGAACCACAAGATGCACAGGTACCAGGGATAGAAGGACACAGATTATAGAACTCAAATATGTATTCGGCCCATGATGGAAATCAGACCCAGATAGGTAAGTGACTTGAACTCTGGTCAGCCTATAACCTCACCCACTCACCTAGAGAGTGATTTCAGAGTGACCTTAGGTTTGCCCAGCTTCCCTCTAGACCACCAGAAAGGACAAATATCTGGCCCACAATATGGAAAATTAAGGCCAACAGATCACCAGTCTGTAGGAGGAGTGTCCACTGGTGATGAGGAACTTGATGTCTTGAAAAAGCAACCTGAGGCTTCCCCATCCTGTGCCTCATGAAGATGTATTGTCACAGCCGTCTAAGGAAAGGTGGGGAAATAACTCATCCTGTCTAAACTTCCTGCCTCCTTACTCAAAGATCCAGAATTTGTATTTACGTGGGAGTGGGAAGCTAGTTCTTAATTGGAATAAATGTTTTGGGGGCAATATACAGGGATTCTGGCAGGGTGCATGCTCATGCCTATAACCATAGCACTCAGGGAGGCTGAGGCAGGTGGGTCACTTGAACCGAGGAATTTGAGACCAGCTTGAGCAAGAGTAAGACCCATCTCTACTAAAAATAGAAAAAATTAACCAGGCCTCTTGGCAGGCTCCTGTAGTCCCAGTTACTTAGGAGGCTGAGGCAAAAGAATCGCTCGAGCCCAAGAATTTGAGGTTGCTGTGAGCTATGACACCACAGCAACAGAATGATACTCTATCTTAAAAAAAAGAAAACAAACAAAAAACAGGAATTGTAACCTATTCTCCTGGGGTCAGGGAAGACTTCCTGCTAGGGAATGATTTTTACATTCAATAGATTTTATAAATTAAGTATTTGCAACTCCCCATTTTAAAAAAACTACTCAGAGTTACATCTTTGTGCATGACATAAACATTAACCCAGATCTGAGACACAAGGTCACCAGCCTACATGTTCCTGAGAGGAACAACTGAGCTTGACAACCTATGTAGAATTCAAGATCTTATCTGGGAATGAACTGACTTAATTTCGGGCATGGACATCTTCTTCTCCCCACCTAGGAGGTGTCCTGTCTCTACATGGGTGTATTTCTACTCCACCTCATTCCTTTGAGAAGTAGTGAGCTTTCTTCTAGAGCAGTCAACACCTCCCAAAGGTCAATGTCCTCTAGTCTCAGGCAAACTTCCCACAGCATTTTAACTATGCCATAAAATGAAGCTGGACTTGGTATTTCAAAAACAGAAGGATTGCAATAAGGCATATCTTTATTTATCTGCAGATTTAATTTGTCATTTGGCTTAGTTACAATGTTTATTTTTCTTCCTGAAACAAATGGTCAGATGTGATAGAGAATCCCAGGCTGTAAGGACACAATAATTTGGGGGGACAGGGTGTAGGAAGATGTGAGTGTGAACCACGGATATGGCTTTGTTTCTTCTACAATATGGTGGTCTGCCTTTTTTCACCTTTAGATTTGTATGGTGCTGGGCATGATGACATATGCCTACAATCTCAGATACTAGGGAGGCTGAGATGGGAGAAATGCTTGAGTCCAGGAATTCAAGACCAGTCTGGGCAACATAGCAAGATGCTATGTAAAAGAAAGCTAAATTTATATGATAATTTATAATTTTTCAAGTGGTATAGTATTTCTATCCAACTTTTATAGATCAGTTGATGGAGAGTCAGAAAACTTGATTGGACAACTTGTGAATTATATCTAGTTCCAAAACCAATGCTTTTTCTGATAAATCCTGCTGGAGGGCTTGGTATTTATAAGGAAGTGAAAAGAACATATCCATAGCCCATTGTAAGTAAAATTTATTTATAAGGAAGTGAAAAGAACATATCCATAGCCCATTGTAAGTAAAATTTATTACCAAATTTGGAAGTATGTTGCTTCTTATTTAACTGCATGTTCATTCAGTACTAAATAAAATCAGGGCTTTAAAGAGAGAAAGAATCATTATTAAACACCAGTTATTCTTTTGTGTCTACACTGACACTTCTTAAGTTCTTTAAGTTCTTTCTTAAAACTTTATTTTATATAATTATTTCCTTTGGGGAACCAGCTATTTCTTTATAATTTCCCTTTTGTTGGCCAGAGTAATTATATTTAAAACAATTCTGGCTCTGTGCCTGTAGCTCAGCGGCTAGGGCACCAGCCACATACACCAGAGCTGGCGGGTTCAAATCCAGTCTGGATCTGTCAAACAACAATGACAAGTACAAAAAAAAAATAGCCAGGTTTTGTGGCGGGCACCTATAGTCCCAGCTACTTGGGAGGCTGAGGCAAGAGAATCGCTTAATTCCAAGAGTTTGAGGTTATTGTGAGCTGTGACTCCATGGCACTCTACCCAGGGCGACAGCTTGAGACTCTGTCTCAAAAAATTAAATAAATAAATAAAGAAACAAACAGTTCTTTAAAGTATGAGAAAACCAAAGTCAAGGTGAGTAATTTATTTTTTATTTTTAAGGAATTAAATTATATAAAGATGACAGGCTCAGTACTTGTATGAATTCTACCAGTCTTCTAAAAGTCCCATCAAATACCATGAAAAACAAAATACTTAGGAAACAAAATAAAGTTATAAATACCTAGAAAGACAATCAAGAGCATCACCAATGAATCAGAAACATGGAAGAATGACTGGCACAGAACTTAAATAAGATCTAATCGATGGAGAAATAAAAGCATAGGAAACCATATCTCCAGATATCTTCAGAAAAGAGTAGTGCAGATATTAGCCAATGTAGGGCAGCTTCGAGTTTAGAGTGAAGAGCTATAACTAGTTGATGTTTAGAGTGGTTAACTAGAAATCTAGATCCCTTTATTCTCTTCCTATTGGGATAATAAGAAATAGGGGAGACAAACAGGTTGAATTCTTCATGGACCTTCCAACCCAGGGTAAGGTGCTCAGTCAGGGGAATGTCTACATGACTTCCTGCATGGTAAAATCAGCAGTGCAGGCAGCTGAAACCATCAATTAGTAGTTTAGGCTAGAGAAGCTGAGATGTCTGCCTGAGGAAATGAGACTTGTTTTCCCCTATCTCTCTTTCTCCTGTGCTTGCACCGTTATCTGGCCTCTTCAGATGATCCATTATCCTATGTTCCTGTTTACCCTTTACCCAACCTTCCTGGGGTCTGTAATCTCCCCTGTCTCATTTTTAACCATTGCTGCTGACTGCTGTGCATCCTTGAACATATACTTTGTTATGTACCCAATAAAAAGATTCCAGGAAACAGGACAGGTGCTGCATTGTTCTAATACTGCCATCAGGTACATGAAACAGTGTATGCTCTTACAGGCTTCTGGTTTTATGCACTAAGTTTGGTGTAAGTTTCATGCTTTCCTCAGTGCTTGCTGTCTCCCTTGCTGACCTTTGTCCAAGATTAAGGTCCACTGGACACTCAACAAAAAAAGATAGAGTAATACTGTCCAGAGGACAAAAGTTTGCGGTGGACAGCAGGAAACGAAAGGGAAAGCAATGCCCCAAGGTAGAGAGGTGAAGAACACACTCAGCAAGAAAACAAGCCACTGGTCAAGGCAACTCCACCCATTCACTTCTCTGGTCATTCAAGATAGGTGACTATAAAAAAAATTATATGTAGATGTGATATCTTTATAGAAACATAATAGGATAATGCACCTTTTAAGGAAATAGTTCAAGAATATGACAATCACTGCCAAAAACTAAATTAATAATCTAAGATGTGACATTGACTATTTTTTTCAGAGCACAGCAAAAAAAAGGAAAAAGAGAAAATGAAATATGAAACAAAAGCCAAGAGATATGTAGGAAGGATTCAGAAGATCCACTAGCTCTCTAGTAGGCCTGGCAGAATTGAAAGGAGATTGAGAAAGAGAGGAAGAGGAGAGGCAGGTAAAAAGACAGAGTAGAAAAAGGAGGAAAGGGAAATTTCTAGAGATAAAGAATGGTTTGACTCCAAAGATGCAAAGCATCCAGCAGGTACTAATTAGATCAAATAAAAAATTAGAGCAAATGAAGCAAGATATATACTTCTTCAATTACAGATCTCCAAGGGGGAAGAGAAAAATTCCAAAGTTATTTAAAGAGGTGGTAAAGACAATTTACATATGAGGGAATATGAATCAGATTGCTTAAGACTTTTCTTAGGTTACAGTGGTAAAAAAGATAATTAGGAAAAGCATATTTTGAACTTAAAATCCTGTGGTTTCTCAAGTCAGCCACCAAATGATAGAACCAAATATACACAAGTCAATATTTGCAAGGAGTCATGAATTTAATACCTACACACCTTTCCTATAATCAAGAATACACTACCTGGTTTCAAAATATAGTACAAAATTATAGCAATCAAAAAGGCATAGTACTGGCATAAAAACAGACATATAGGCCAATGGAACAGAATGGACAGCCCAGAAATAAATCCCTGCATTTAAGGTCAATTGATCTTTGATGAAGGTGCCAAGAACACATAATGGGGAAAGGACAGTCTCATCATTAAAATGGTACTGGGAAACTGGATATATTTATGCAGAAGAATAATATTGTGCCCTTTCTCACATCATATACAAAAATGCATTCACAATGGATTAAAGGCTTAAATGTAAGACCTGAAATAGTAAAACTGCTAGAAGAAAACATAGGAAAGAAGCATTTTAATATTGGTCTAGTCCAGGTGTCCTCAAACTTTTTAAACAGGGGGCCAGTTCACTGTCCCTCAGACTGTTGGAGGGCTGGACTATAGTTTAAAAAAAAACAAACAATGAACAAATTCCTATGCATGCTGTATATATCTTATTTTGAAGTAAAAAAAACAAAAACAAACAAACAAACAAACAAACAAAAAAGGGAACAAATATAATCACACTGCCTCATGTGGCCCATGGCCCACAGTTTGAGGACCCCTGGGTCAAAGGATTTTTGGATATGACTCCAAAAGCACATGCAACTAAAACAAAAATAAACAAATGAAATTGCATCAAATTAAAAAGCTTCTGCACAGTACACCAAACAATCAACAGAGCAGAAAGACAACCTATAGAATAAGAAGAAATATTTGCAAACCATTATCCAAATTGTACAAGGAACTCAAACAATTCAATGGCAAGAAAACAAAATGATTTTAAAAATGGGCAAGGGACTCAAACAGATATTTCTCAAAAAGAAACATAATGACCATCAAGTAAATTGAAAAATGCTCAACAACGCACACAAATCATCCTAGAAATGCACATGAAGAGTGTGTGAGAAACCTTCTCACATCTGTTAGGATGGCTATTATTAAAATGACAACACATTACAAATGTTGGCAAGGATGTGAAAGAAAGGGAAGCCTGTACATTGAAGGTAGGAATGTAAATTGGTGACACCATTGTGGAAAACAGTATGGAGTTTCTTGAAAAAATTAAAAATACATGTGGCCTACACATGTGTAATTCTAGCTCTTTGGGATGCTGAGGAGGTAGGATTGCTTGAGTTCAGGAGTTCAAGACCAACCTGAGCAAAAGCAAGACCCCATCTGTACTAAAAATAGAAAAATTAGCCTGGCATTCTGGTGACCACCTGTAGTCCCAGATACTTGAAAGGCTGAGGCAGGAAGGTCTCTTGAGCCCAGAAGTTTGAAGTTACTGTGAGCTATAATGATGCTAAGACACTGCTGCACTCTACTCAGGGAAACAGAGCCAGACTCTGTCTCAAAAATGAAATAAATGAATAGGAAAATAAATAAAAAACAGAACTACCATATGTTGTAGCAATCCAACTTCTGAGTATGCATCCAAAGGAAATGAAAGCACTAACTTCAAGAGATAATTATACACCCAGGTCTGTTGCAGCATTATTCACCATAACCAAGATAGGAAAACAACCCAAGCGTCCATGACAGATGAATAGATGAAGAACGAGTGGTATATACACAACAAAATACCATTTGGCCTTAAAAATAAAAAAGGAAACAAAACAAAATCTCTTATTCATGACAACATGGATGAAACTAGACATTATACGAAGTGAAATAAGCCAGATGAATACCATATGATCTCACTTACATGTGAAATCTAAAAAAGTTGAAATCATAGGAGCCAAGGGTAGAATGGTGGTTTGCCAGGATATGGGGGTATAGAGGAAATAAGGAAACATTAGTAAAAGGGTACAAACTTTCAGTTATGCATGGTATATAAGTTCTGGAGACTGGATGGCATGGTTACTATAGTTCATAATAAAGCATTGTATACTTGGAATTTGCTGAGAGATTAGATCCTAAATGTACACACACACACACAGACGCACGCACATGAATGCACACACATGTGCTAAAGAAAAGAAAAGAAAAGAAAAGAGAAAAAGGTAGGTAACTATGTGAAATCCTACATTATTTCCTTGATTGTGGTAATCATTTCATAATGTATATGTATGTCAAAGCATTGTATTGTACAATGTATATATATACAATTTGTATTTGTCAGTTTTATCCCAATAAAGCTTGGAAAACTTTTTAAAAAGGAAAATTTAAAAAAAGAACAGGAAAGAAAACAACAAATTGTATGAAGGTGTGAAAGGAGAATTAAACATGTAATTAAAATATTAGGTTGAACCATATGGAATTGCCAATGCTTGACTATTTTTAACCACAAAACTAGCAATTTCATATGGTTTAAATAAGTTATTAATACATCATATTATTAAAATACAACTTTCAAATTTGTTTAAAATTAATCTATGCACTACTTAAAAGAGATCTATATTTTCTGAAAATGATAAAAGATAAAAAAGAGATGGCTATTGATGAAATATCAGGTGTATATATATTAATATAAGGCAAAATAAAATACAAGATAAAAAGCATGATGAAACGAAAATTCCACTAAGAACTCTTCGAGCCATAAGTTTAATACCAAAATACATGTGACCGTTTACACTGGCAGTTACACTGAAATACATAAGGGAAAAAACTAACACATCTGCTATATTACCATGGAAGGCCTGAACTACATTTATCTTTTAAAAGTCTGCACAGAGAAAAAGTAAATCTAGAGGAGGTAAAGAACATAGCAGCAAGTTTCTTGGGATGACAAATCTAACAGACAATACAGGTACGGTTTTTTATGGCACACACGAAAAAAATCTAACGAGTTCTAATACAACTATCTGAGAAAATGAAGGAGAGAATTTATTAGAGTAGAAGTATTTTAGATTAAAATATGAAAGTATCAATAGCTTTCCTATATGCTATCAATAATTAGGAGATACTAAAGGAAAAAGAGCATTCAAATAAAATCATGATAAAATATTGTGCCTAAATAAGAGGAAGGGTAAGTTTTGTAATGAGACTTATAAAATGTTATTTTTCTTTTTACAGAAAGAAGAGTTTATTAAAATGTATTGCAATTCTCATGCTATTACATTGGTTAATAACCAATGGTTATTAATTGGTTATTGGTTAATAACCTGCTTCCTGCCAGGTGCCTCTATGGGTGTGTGGATACATCTGGGCCTCAACCAGGCCAAGAACGATGCTTCAGTGCATACTTTGGGATTACATCTGCATTCCGACACAATTCATTTGTAGTGTAAAACTTGATTGAGCTGTTTGAGTAAAAATACATCTGAATTTTTACAAGTAAGAGGCAACCTTTGAGCACATTCCTGAATTGCAAATATGTTAAATAAGGTCACAAAGAGATAGAGGGACCCAAATGCATGTGAAAAAAATGAATGATTGATGATCCAAGCTAAAGTGCTGGGAAATATAATACAATGTCTTCCTGTGACCCCAAAAGCACAGCAAGCATCTTACAGATGCCTACCAGTATGTGGGATGAAGGGACTTTTCTGAAGGCTATGATGATTAATTTATTTAAAATAATAGATAATAAAATATTTAATAATGATAAAATTATTCCTTTATTTGATGAGTTTTTTCCCTTGTGACAGTTTAAAGTATTAAAAAAATTCTCATTGGAATATAAAATAATATTATGAAGACATCACATTTTCCAAAGTTAGCCTGTAGATTTAATATATCGCCAGCTGACATGGCAAATTTCTTTTTTTTTCAAAATTCTATAGCTGACAAGCTAATAAGCATGCAAGGAATGAAAAGCTTTAAGAATTATCTAAAAATGTATATATTATCTAAAAAATAAACAAAGATATCAACTCAATATCAACTTCATATTATTGGGTAAAAAATAAATTAATAATATCTAGGCAATTAGAAATACCTTTACAAAAATAGTCCTACCTCAGAAAGCACATAGAAATAAATTCTAGATGGATTTATAGATTAAACCCATAAAATAAATACTTCAAATCAATCACAAAACTTCTGAATTCAACTATAGGAAAAGTTATGATTTTAAGATAAAAATGCCTCCTAAACATGACTAATACCCTTCTCAAAAGAGAAAAAAACTAACAAGAAAATTAATAACAACAATGAAAACATAAAAGAAATGTATGATGTATGAAGAATTAAAAATTTGTGGGGGGCTTAATGTAATGTAGAAAAAGTTAAGAGGCAAGAAATCGAATTAAAGAAATATTTAAAACACATTCAATGGAGATGTATTAATAAAAGAGTATACATAGAGAGTTCCTCTAAGTAAGAAAAAATGCTTTCATATTAATAAAATTATGGGCAAAAGATGTTAATTGGCAATTTGAAAAGAGTAGGTATACATTACGAAAAATCATATGAAAAGAAGTTCAGTACCACAATTAATCAGGAAAATGCAAATTCAGACAAGAATAAATAATGTTCGTACATCAGACTGACGAAAGTTTTAACAATGTTGACAACATCAACATATCAAGTGTTGGCAAGGAAGCAGACACTCTCAGATAGCATTCACTGGGATCTGTGCAGGCAAGCATTTAGAAAGGCAATTTAGCAGTATTTCTGAGAAGTTAAAATGTATATTCCTTGGACCTAGAAAGCCACTTCTAGGAATTATCATAGAATAAATGCATATGGTGCTTGTTGACAAATTATTCCTAATAATAAAACATAAATACATTACTACATACCCATATTAGAGAATATCAGGGAATATCATGAAGCTATTAAAATAAATAAAGTAATCCCATATTGGCATGTAAAGCTCTTCAGACATATAATTAGGTTAAAAAAAAAAAGTAAACCACAACCAGATGTATGATATAGTCTCATAAAGGACAGTGTAAGTACAAATGTAGTTACATGCATGAAAAGGACAGGAAGGACACAAAGATTGCTTTTATGTGTTATTTCCATAATAAAACGGAAAGAGAAAAAAATACATGAGTTTAAAAAGCAGCTCTTTAGGGCTTATAACGCCCCCCTTTTCTGGCTTGGCTCTGTGCTAGTTAATCCACGTTAGCGCAGCTTAATTTATCAAGATCAATCAACCCTTCCTGCAATCACAGATTAACCTATGAGTATTGGCCTCTGAGCATTCACGGTGGGGACTGTGATCTGATTTTACTAATGATCTATTTTGCAAAATGTCGTGTTTCTAAAACTTTGACATTTTGGAGTTATCTTTCCAGCCTGTGGCTCATGCTCTTCCGGATGTAATTGTGGGAAATCTTCACCCCTATGCCAGTGGATTTGCTTTTTAGCCAGAAGACATTTAGATCCAAACCTGGTGGAGGAGATTGAGGACTTCACTGGCTGGTGATTTCTGCTGCAGTGAAAGCTATTGGTTTCTTGGTGATAAATTGAGTCAAAGAGTGAACCATGTAGACACCCAAGTGAGGACCACTCCAGGCAGAAGAAAATGCAAGTGGAGAATCTCTGGGGCAGGCACATGCTGGTGGAGCAGGGAGGTCCTAGCATTTCAAGCAGTGTGAGAGAGAGAAGGGGGGAGAGCAGGTGAAGGTAGAGACGGAGAGGGGGATGTATCCTGCAGAGCCTCTGCCAGCACTGGGAGATGCAGGTGCGTTAAAGAGCTTTGGGCAGAGAGGTCTTGGGAGTTGACTTAGGATTGAAAAGAATCACATTAGCTGATAGTTGAGAAGAGACTGCTGTGTTTAAGGGTTGAAGCCAGGGTGCATTGGGATCAGAGAAGAGTGTGGTTTAGTAAGTAGTGGTCTGATGACACATAGAGTATATGCCGGCAGATTGGATGCCAGGTGCAAGAGAAAAAACTGAGCAGGGTGACTCTGAGGTTTTGTCTCGAGCACCTGCACTGCTGGAGTTGCCCTTTACAGATCTAGAGATTGTAAATGGCACACAGATTTGGAGGGGAAGCTCAGACACATGGTTTTGGATGTGGCAAGGCCAAGTGATTGGCACCTAGTGCATAGGTGGAAGCCTCAGTTCCATAGATGCCCATTTCCTCCATGGTAACATGTGGGAGGCCGTATGTGTGCTCAGGTGCAGGTAAGGGTGCATGAGACAAAGTAGCAAAGTGTTCTGCTTGCCAGTATGATACCACAAAGCCCCTGAACCGTGTAACGACATGCAGCATCCACAAAAAGATGCTTCGAAGACCGAATGTGGTGGAACAGTGATCCTCAATCTTTTCAGCACCACGGACTGTTTTCATGGACTGGGGCAGGAGTGTATAGTTTTGGTGTGAGTCTGCAAGCATTTGACATATTACAGTCTCTGCACTGTGGAACCTCTCTGCTAATGATGATCTTTATTTGCAGCAGCTTCCCAGCACTAGCATCACCACCCGACAGCAGGCAGAGCTCAGGCAGTTATGGGCAAGCGATGGGGACCAGCTGTAAATGCAGGTAAAGAAGCCTCAGTGGTTGACAATGGCTGCTCACCTGCTGCTGTGTGGCCTGGTTCCTAACAGGACACAGACCAAGTACCAGCCTGTGGCCCAGGGGTTGGGAACCACAGCAACCGAGCACACAGCCTTCTCTCATCTCTTGTCTGAGTCACTATTTTCCTTATAAGATAAATAATCCTAGTCTTACACATAAGATAACATCTGTTGGGGTTGGTGATTATGCTTCTGTAAACTATAACCAGACGGACTCTTGCACCCAAACTTAGATATACCCTTGCATGTCCTGAATCTTTCCCCACCTGCACGTTAGCTGTGAACTGAGATACTGCATTAAAGGAGTCTGATTAAATCTCCCTAAATAACAGTTTCTGTGCTGTAGGCCTCAATCTGCAGTGTTCAGTAAGAAATCTAAATAAAACTAACTTTAATTCTTTAAAAGCTGATTGACTTTTTTCTTTAGCAAACAGAAGCAAGATTATTATCTGAATGTCAGGAGGGTCAAGAAGTGTTGGAGGCGCGAGGGTAAAGGAGAAAGTAGGAGGTCGTCCTCTAGAAGAGCCAGGGACTCAATGTACAAATTATGTGGTGTGATTGGCAGGCAGCTCGGGGGTCCACGTCAAAGCCGAGCCTGGGGGCGGGGCTCAAGTTGAGGCTGCATCAAAGCCCATGAAGTGTGCGCTGGATAGACGGAAGGAAAAGAGAACAGAAGAGCTCACAGGAGGATGAAAGGAGTTTAAAATCAAGGGACTACAGGCTCCAGGGCTGGGATGGGGTAAGAGAGACACAGCTGGTAATGACACGTGCCGGCTGCAGACCAGCTGATTCTGATGTACAGCCATGGTCAAGAAGCACTGATCTGGTGTTTTCAGCTGCTGTTCTGTAATAATTAATTCCAGGGGCTACTGGTATAAAGTCTGGTGTGCTGGGACCATGTTTCACAGAACTGATAGTAGGTAGGACACCTGTGCATAGGAATGGTGTCGCCACCCTGTGAACACAGGTGTTAGCTGGGCTTCAAATTGAGATCTTCTAAAATAGCGGTGCTTCTCAGACTTTAAAATGTGTGCCTGTCACCTGAAGGTCATGATAAAATAAAGATGCTGCTTCAGAAGTGCCTGAACTGGGTGGTCTGAGAGGTCTAACAAGCTCTCAGGTGATACTGGCAGGAAGAATCACCACATGCTGGTTCCTGGACCAGCAGCAGTGGCTTCACCTGGGAGCTCCTTTATAGTTGCAGAATCTTGGCCCCATCCAAAGGTATTGAAGTAAAATATTCATTTTGATATCATTCCTCTGATAATCTGTGTGCCTGGTCAAGTTTGAGAAGTATTGTTCTATCTAAACATTGGTTTGCAACTTTGTATACAAATAAAAGTCACCTGGGAAGCTTGTATGACCTCCCCCTTTCTTCTGCCCTCAACCACTACCCACTCACCACAATGCAGTTAACTCACGCTATCTGTGGGTAAAGTCCAGATATTTGTATCCTTCAAAGGTTCTCAGTGATCCCAAAGGGTAGCCTAGGTTTTTAAACACTGGTCTAATATTTTTGTCCTTCAAGTTGCTAATATATTAAGTTCTGAGGGATACTCCAATGAAACTCTCTGGGTTTGGATCCAAGTAGGTCTAAACAGGAAGACCAATGCCTGGGCCATCTGTTTGTTTTGGACAAGACCATTAACTCACACCCAGTGACCTTAAGGTACCCCCATCCTTACTCAGAAGGGAGTTCCTGCTGTGGTTGCATCAGTGTACAAATGTGAATGCCAAAGAACAAGTGTGAATTTATGCAAACATTTAGATATTTGTCTTAAAATATACTACAGCTACAACTTGCTGAACCTTCTTTGTTTCAGGTAGGAGTAAAAATATCTCTCGGCTGGGCCACAAATACCTGGGATTCACCAGCTGAGGTAGTAGGGACTATCTGGATTTAATGTGAATCCAGAATTGCAATTGAAATGTTTTATACCAAACTAATGCTGTGTTCTACTGGGATTTGCAGAACCTGTTTGATATTGGAACCGTACAGACCTGAGCAATGTGAATCTGTAAAACAGGCTGTGTTTAAAGTTTTTTAAGTCTCTGATGATACTTGACATTAATTGATTACATTTGCTGATAGGGTCTTCTGGATTTTGCAAAATTGAGCTATTACATTATTGAGAAAGTAATTTATCCAGAGGTATTTGAGAATTTGTGGTTCAATTCTGATGTTGTTGTTGATTAACAACAACAACAAAAAAGACACCTATGGCCCCCAAATGAAGAGTTAAATGGGAAATTGAAGCAAAACATTTCAATCTTGTATCTGTTCTTTTTGCTGCTAAGGGATTGTTAGTGGAGTCTATCTAAGGTACCAGGTGCCCTGAACATGTGCTTTTTTTTTTTTTTCTTTAGTATTCATTTAGTTTATTTAGTCAATACTCAGTGACACAGATAAAGTGGATTATCAGAGCCTTTATGTTTTGAGTCAATTTCAGTATATTTGGGCAAGAAGTCAAAAAGAAAAAAAATGGAGCTTGTAAATTTGAGGCAAAACTTTAGTTTGAGTGGTTGGTTTGGTATGAGAGAAGTCATCAAAGTGAAGAAAACAATGGGAAATTGAATTAATAAGTTCTTACACAGCAGTTAATTACATCTGTAAGTTGACCACCCAAGGGACTGTAAAAAACTGTCAATCCATTGAGGTGGTCAACATAAGGACTAGGCCTACGTTGTGCTGATATGTCCTTGTGGTGCATGTCTGGTCTATGAAAATGAGGTCAACTTAAGGAGGTGGTCAGCTATGGAGATTCTACTGTATTTGATTAGAAAAAGAAAGAAGGTAGAGTAAAAGAGTAAAAATGGAGATAAGATCATCCCCTCATGATCTTTATAAAAAATGTAATTATTGTTTTCCATCCCCACTTCATGAAAACATTCTCTTTTTTGGTGTCATTTTTCTCATAGCCTTGTGGGAAAATAAGTTCCGCACTCCCAGTGACCAGCTTTTAAAATAGAGTTATGCTCATTTCTATTTTTTGCCCCAATCTTCCTTCCCACCCCTTGTTGTCTCCTCCTATGCCCTCACAGGCATGGGTCCCAGGTGCACATCCCAATAACCTTCTTACCTTCAGGCCACTATCTCAGAGTAGTCTTCAAACAACTTGTCATGAGTATCGTTTTTTGTTTTCCAGATGGAATGTAGAAATTACTTTAGGAAAGACTAGACCTGGATGGTTAAAACTATACACTCAGTCACCAAAAATTGTTGATGCCTCCTAAATATCTCTGTAATCACTATAGTTCTTTTTAATTCCATTCACCCGTTTTCTAGTTCAAACACAAATAATTTCTTTCCTACACTACTGCAAACTTTCTTGTCACATTCCTTCTGGTCTTAAAATTGAGAGTCCATCTCTGCCATCTATTAAATTCTTAGACAGTCTTCATTTTCTTCTCCTCTCCTATGCCCCCTTTTACTTTTTTCCTCTGTGACCCTTCCCTGTTAGTTCTTGTCTATTGTATGGCTTTGATATATGTTGATAAGCTGAAGATGTGCTGAAGATGCCACACCATACCTTCGAGCCTTTTCTCTGAATGTCTAGATCACTAAGTTTAGCTGAAGTTCTTCAAATTCAATTTATGCAACACTGAATTGACCACATTTCCCCTCAAACTTCTGCTTTCTTCTCTATTCCCCTCCCCCAGGAACGATACCACCTTCTACCTGTACTACCCAGATGCTCAAGACCCAAAGCCAGATGTGGTCTTTGATTTGACCATCTCCCTAATTTCATCTCTAACTCTACCTCTTAAACATCTCTGGCCTTATCTCTTATCACCACCCCTATTGTCACTGTTCGAGTCTCAGCCCGACTATCTCATCTAGAATTTTTTTAACCTATATGTCTTCATTTGCCTGTTAATTTGTTTTTTTGGCTTCTGTGTTGTCTTTCTGCAATTCTTTTCTCTCAGGGTAGAGAGAATGATCTTTCTAATCTTTAAATGTGCATTCCTTTGCCTGAAATCCATCAATGCTTTCCCATTGTTCTTACAATAAATGCCCATGGCATATAAAAACCCATTATAATCCAACAGTCTTTCTCCCCACATACTCCCACTCTTATTCAAAATGCTTTAGTTATTGGAATTCCTTGGTTCCTTGAATGCACAATGTTTTCTCTTACCTCTAGAGTTCCCTCTTCCTAAAGACTTCTTCTGATCTTCACTCACCTTTGCCTTCCCACTTACTCTTCATCTTTCACTTTTCACTTGAATTTTCTTTTCATCCCAGAAACTTTCATTAAATACCAAGTCTAGGTTAGATATTTCTCTTTGTTCTCATAGTGCCATCTACTTACATCTACTATACCTTATCAAATTCTATTGCTTTTTTATGGTTAGGTCTTTGGGGGCAGGATCTGTGTCTACTTTGGTGAATCTTATATGCCCAAATCCTAGCACAGTACCAGGCTCAATATATATTTTTAAAAGGAATCTCACTTTTTTAATGAAAGAATGTGTACCTTGACACAAGCAGGACCCTCTTTTGTTATCCTTTGTACCCTTGCTTACTTTGCAAACTCCTACTCACCACTTGAACCCCAGCATCATGGTCCCCTGACTCCTTAAGGAAGTCAGAGGGTGAGATTCTTGTGACCCACATCACCCTCCTCCTTAACACCACCGTTTAGTATGTGATTTGCTCGTGAGTCTGTTTGCACACCAGACTTCAAAATCACTGATAGTAGGAGATTTCTCTTTCTATAAATATTAGTATCCATTACTTGGAATAGAGTATATGATCAAATACTAAAGTTTTGAGGGATTATAATAATAAAGTGGGATTTGATTTTTTTTCTGCAGGTGATACTCTTGGCTTAAGGCAATTCCAAAATATGTATTCTGTACAATTTGTTCAGAAGTGTGTCACTATCATAAGTATTTTACCATGAGTACTAGCTTCTATGTCATAGAATTTGAGGTTGTCTCATACATTAAAGCTCATGTCTTACCTATATTCTTTGTTTAGACGTGTTCCAGGCTCTATCATATCAAATGACTCGTGCCCATATTTATAGTATTCAAAGGAATTTTTGGGAAAAAGAGAGTGATGACATCATAGATCCTTTGAACCAACTTAGAAAATTTGTTCATATAATATAGGATCTTTGCACATCTCTAAGTATTTGTCAGGTTGTCCTCCAGCATTGTGCCAAAAAAAAAAAAAAAAAAAAAAAAAAGAGAGAGACAGAGAGACAGAGAGACAGAGAGATGATGTAAAACTTCCATAGGGTACTTTCATAGATAGTTTCATAGGGTAACTATCAAAAGGACTTAGGAGTGGTTCTAAACCATGGGTGATTTTGTACCCCATGAGACATTTGACAATGTCTGGAGACATTTTTAGTTGTCACAAGTGTGTGTGTGTGTGTGTGTGTGTGTGTGTGTAGGTGCTAATGGGTGGTCTAAGGAGTAGTAGTGAGGGGTGATATTAAAATTCCTACAATGTCCACACTAAAGAATTATCCAGTCCAAAATATCAGTAGTGTCAAAGTTGACAAAACCTGACCTAGATGAAATAAAAGTGTCCCAGTTCACTCAAATGCACATCTCTATTTCAGGGTAGAGTGTAAATAATATACAACTTACAACTAGAAGACCAGAGTACAGTCCCACCTAGGTGTCCTTGTGCTTATATTTTCATGTTTTCCTCTTTAAAATGGTATTTTAATATTACCTCATGATATTGTTAAAAAAATTAAATATTACAGTGTATGGGAAAATCCTTAGTTCAGTATCTGGCAAATAGTAGCTGCTTAATAAATGTTTGTAGAATACAAGTCCATGAACACACAGAGGATAGGGGTCAAGGAGTGGAGATAAATAGAATTTACCCTAAACAGTTCTTGAGTAACTAAATTTCTCCATATCAGAACCTGCATCACCACTTGGAGAACACTTTAGAGAGCAGTAGGCATTGGCATACCCCCAGGGAGCTATACATACGTACTTTTTGTTCTTCTCGCTCTACAGCTGCATTGCATTTTTCTATCCCATGGTTTCTCAAAAAGTCTCTGAGGTAGCCAAACAGGGTTCCAATTCCATATCCCAAGTAAGTGAAAACCATCACATGAAGAGGTGCTTCCTCGAAGGACTCAACAATTTGCTTTTCATAAATATGTGACTTCCCATTTTGCTGAAACATAAAAGAAAATTCAAGGTTAGGACTTCCCCATTACAAATATACTGTGATACATAAAGTTTAGACTTTCAGCCTTTTAAATTTTAATCGGAAAAAATTAGAAATTGATCACTGGAGAGAGTGAATAGAAATGCAAATTTTATTTTACAGCCCCTGATGACATATTGATCAAGCAAAAGATTTCAAGAGATGTTCAAATCATTAGGTGAAAAGTTAATGAGACATAGGTTATTTTCTAGATACTAAAGTGTGACCTCAAAACTTCTTTCCTAATCACAAATTTGAGGTCATTATCTTAACCAAGTGATCAAATTCCATTACCAGTGCTGGAACAACCAGCTACTTTACACTCTTAATATACTAAAATATTCAATACACAGCAGCACCTATCAAATATTTAACCCAAACTTAGTCCAGATTTTATATCTAATATCCATTTCATAAGAAATATTGGGATAGGGCAATAAGGTAAATGATCTTATGAGAAAACAAGTAGATAATCCATAATGTGGGACTTTCTCTGTGACAACTGGACACTGGCCTGGCCACTTCAAAAAATCGTATTTCTCATAAAAGAAAAGAAAGATAGAAAGAGGTCTCAAGACTTTAAATAAGGTCTTATTGTTATAAAAAAAAATGCAGGTAAAAGATATATTTTGAATAACTGTGGAGATTCATGTGTGGACTTTCTTAAGGAATTATTATTTTTGATAGGAATGATAGCAATATAATAGTTATGTAAGAGAATGTTTTTATCTTTGTATTTGCACAGTGAAGTATTAAGGAGTGAAGTATTATGACAAGTGTAATTTTTTTTTCATATAGTTTGCCAAAGTTGTATATATATGTAAAACAACTTTGCGAAAATGTTAATAACTATTGAGTCTAGAAGGAGATTATACAGGTGTTTGTTATGTTATTTTTCTGCTTTTCTATATGTTTGAAATTTTGTATAATAAAAGTTAAAAAAATTTACTTTCCAGTGGAAAGTAGATTTTTTAGCGTAAAACTCTTTGATTACTATTTAATTGATGTGCACATAGTAGCTCAATAAATGTTTCCTCAATGGATTAGTAGATAAATATTTCTAATGGTAATATTTAATTAAGATTTAGTCAATATTTATAAGTCATTCATTACTTTATTTAATAAATATGTCAATTTTCAGATTCCTTATCTCCTAATGAAATGATCCATGAAAAGTGTTTTGACTACTTGGAATACATAATTTTTAGTGATTTGTAAGAATGTTTCAAATGTTTGCTAATAATGTATTAATTTAGCTTGTATATTTAGAATGATTTATTGTATCATGTTAATTGTAAATACCATTTTTGCCATTCTCATAGTCTTTTCTGTCACCTCTGTCAATACAGTTTTCCAGAGTATTACATTATTTCCTTTCTGTTGTTTGAGGGGCAGCAATTTGGGAATCTCTGTGTGATTTAGTTACTAAAAATGTTATCCTAACCCACAAAATAGGTGAAAAAAATCAACCTGATAGATGGACCATTTTTGATCTCTGCATTATTTGTTCTGAAAACAATTTTCAAAAGCCTTTTTTTGTGTGTGTGCAGTTTTTGGCCGGGGCTGGGTTTGAACCCACTGCCTCCAGCATATGGGCACCCTACTCCTTTGACCCACAGGCACCACCCTTCACAAGCCTTTTGATAATGACATCTACATTTGAATTTGTAAGTGAAAACAACACAAAATATTATTAAATATTTAAAATTTCTGCCTCCTTATTTATCCATTGTGTCAGGCTACCTTTAACTAACCTGTTCAATGTATAAATAACCAAAAACTAACATTGACAGATATTGTTCCTGTACAATGTGTCTACCCCAAACACCACTGATGGTTAAAAATGAAAATGAGAAAAATTGCTCAGTACAAGTCTTGAGTCAAAGGTAAATGAAAAGTTATAACTTTGCCTCATACGTAGGGAAATTACTGGGTGCCTATCATGAGCATGCAATGTGGAAGGCTCTGGGAATTCAAAGATGAAGGAAATAGATCCTGTTCTTGCTCTTCCCTCTATGTCCTTACCCAGTCACTCAGGTCTGACAGATACCTGACCTTCCTATTCTAGTGCCAACCTTTGGCTTCCCTGCTTAGCTGTGCTCTGCTCTTCATCTTAGGACTAATTTAGTCTCTAGAATTAGAGGTGACCTCTCAGTCCAGTCAAGATACAGCTTCTGCATCCTTCCACATCCCAGATTCAATATTGGCTTTCTTGCTGGAATTAAAAAAGGAACTGAAATGCTCATGAAAACAGACATGATAAAACATGGTGGCTGTTTAGATATGAGATCAAGGAAGATGAAAATAAAAAAATTACTACAAGGACCACTATAGTATTGTTGATAAGAAGGAAGAGGGAAGTGGAAGGAAGGCTGCTTGTTGAAGGGAAGACAGTGAATCTCCTGGAGACATGCTACATTGAGGTGATGACTGATGGCAGAAATAGGATTATTCCTAGAAGTTAAAGATGCAGAAACAGAGAAAGCCCCTCATTAGAGCAAGAGGGCTCAGGAACCAACTACTATGAATCACAGTTTAGGTTATGGTTGACGGTGAATGTGGTAAGGGACCAATCCTACCAATCCTACCAAGAGTAGATTTGAGATAGAACATAGGGAAGCAGTGCATTTGGGGTTATCATAGAAGAAGGGTGGGGAAAAGAAATCCAGTATGGGTGACCACAGAACTTGGATTTAACCTGCTCACAAGAAAACCCCTTTGCTGACTTAGAGGATGGCTAAGTTTTAGGGGTGTGTGTAAAGGGTGAAACTTCAATGGCATTCAAATAAAAGGAGGGGGGTGGGAGGAGGGGGATTGGTGGGATTACACCTGCGGTGCATCTTACAAGGGTATATGTGAAATTTGGTAGATGTGGATGTAGATGTCTTGGCACAATAACTGGGAGAATGCCAGGAAGGCTGTGTTGACCAGTGGAATGAAAATGGGTCAAACGGTCTATGAAACTAGTATATGATGCCCCATGATCATATCAATGTACACAGCTATGATTGAATTAAAAACAAACAAACAAACAAAAAAAAAAAAAAAAAAAAAAAAAAAAAAAAAAAAGCCTGTAACAGCCAGCAGGGTTTTCTTTGTTTGTTGTATTGTTGCCCCCCACCCATTTGT